>PITA01006055.1:0-103928 GCA_004023965.1 Spilogale gracilis | reverse complement strand
GCTCCCCAGTAGTCTAGGGAAAGGTCAGTGAGAAGAAATCTTTTCAATTTCACCCAGAGACTAATAGTTAAAATTCTAAACCGGTCTGACAAAATGGGAAGGATACTGAAATTTTTACCATAAAGATGGTAGTCATTTGGCTAATCTTGTTCTAAACTTTTTCTACAACGAAGCATAAACCAAGAGATGAAACATCCTGTTACAACAGAGAACAAATTCAAACAATAACAAAGCCCACCTACTTCCAGTTTACATGGAGTGCTCTCACCAAAGCAGAAGTTGGCCTCTACCTCCATTAGAGCCCACAGTTCACACCTAGAAGAATTCCTGAAGAACCATCAAACGTGCTGTATTAAGCCACAGAATGAAGAAGGACCTGGGTAAATTTAGGGAACGTTCCATTTTTATAAGATCTGTAATTTCTCATGTCATTAATTGGAAGATCTCTTCTCCAGAAGATACCGTTCTCCAATTTAGACAAACTTTTATGGCACTGAACATACAGATCTTTACCATTATGTAATCAGAAGATAGCTCTAGCTGCAGCTACAGAACAATCTGATAGATTCTATAAAGACACGAATGGAAATCAGTTTCAGAGCGACGCATTACACCTACCTTTGGGTTCTCCTAAAGTCATGTAATATTCCCTGTTCTGCCATTTCTAGGCCAGAAAAACATATACTAAATTACATGAATTCCAATATGTATAGCTGCAATTACCGAAGGTTTTTTTTTGAGGTATTTCTATTAATATTTTCTGAAGAATGATTTCACAGAGTATTTTTCAATTATGTGACCAAAAATTACCTTCAAAAGAATAAAGAGACATACCAATGTGTTCTCCTGAGTCTCTGTCAGACTCTAACCCTGACATACTATAGCTTCATGCTTTCAAACGTACCCTAGTTCTGTTCTATTGCGTGCCCTCTTCAGCAAACCATGCTGACGCTAATTCTATGGCCCGGTCTGAGGCTAGCCATAACAATTTCTTAAAGAAGTAATCTGCTTTACCTCAGAATAAACTCAATTTAAAATAAAAGAGCAAGCAAAACAGAAAATACATGGCTCCATCACACAACCAATAATCCACCAAGAAGGTTCAAAATTCAAGACCAAATAAAAGACTGAGAATAACAACCATTTATTGAGCTTGTATTCCCCTTAACAGGGTCCACAGTTGTCTCTTGATTTGCCACTTATTACAACAGGGCTGTGAAGTCAGAAGCCATATTCTGTCTTTTTTTTATAGACATAACCTCACAGGGTAGTAGTACAGTGACTTACAGAAGAGTCTCAAAGAATAAATGTCGAATGAGTTCAAGAGTGGAAGGTAGGAATGATGATTTGCTTGAATCCAAATAAAATGATTTCTACTCACATTATACATGCTGTCTCTTAGGGAAACTTCCTAGAGATCTGCAGAGACTCAGGGTTGTAATGCATCACTCTATCAATCTTGCTGTCATAAAGTATGATACTTTACACTTAGGGAGTTTTGCAGCTGCCTCTCCAGCATTCGTTCCTTCTTCCCAAAGCTCCAGGGAACTATGCCTTTGTGAGGGGCTGAATACACCTTCAGCTTTAGGGATGGCAGCCCATGACTTAGGCTAAGCCAGTAAGAACGTGTCATCCTGGTAGCTACTGTGGGTGCTCGGGGTTTCCAAAGATCTTGTGACGTAAGCATTTTCAGTGTCAATCTTGGACAAAGGTATTCTCTCTATCATGACCTACAGAATCCATGCTCCTGTGAGGTCGGTCAGCCAAAGGACTGGGCCAACAAAAACAGAAAAGGGCAGGAAAGAGACAATGATAGGGAAATGGAGCTACAAGTCCAGTGACATATTGTGAACCTCAATATCAAATGCTGCTTGAAGCCAAATCTACCTCTGGTTGTTTACCTGAACCATTTCCCTAATGGCTTAATTTATTTGAAATGGGATTTTTGTTCATCACAATCATGCAAAAATGTTAACTGTTTTAAAGTTCTTAGATCATTATTATCGCTCCGAATATAGTCTGTGTCACGCTGTATGGTTATACACAGCTATATGGTTATATTGGAACCAATATATATATATTGGTTATATATATGGAATATAGTCTGTGTCACGCTATATGGTTATATTCTCCTACTCTTCAAATATACAATATGAACCTAATTAATTGGCTCACAAAGCATATCCTGGCCATACAGACTAAATACTTCTGATGAGGAGGAAAAATGAAGAGATAAAATGTAGAATCTTAATTGGAGATTAAAAGAAATAGCATAAATGATAAACAGATATGTAAAATTAAAACAGCATACACCTACATACACAATTCACTTACAATCACATCACCTGATGAGAACCACTCTTAGCATGTGGGTATATATCCTTCCAGTCTTACCTTCTATGTGCGAGGGAATATACACATTCCCTTACCACTGGGTAGTAGTGTTCTCTTCTCCCATTTCCACTATTATAAATAGTGGATGAACAGCCTTGTATATAAGAATGTACATATGATCAAAAGTTCTGATTCTATCTTAAAGAGAAATTACCAAATGTGGGTTTGCTGGGTTGAAGTAGATGAATGCTTCTAATTGATATTTTTAAATAGTTTCTGATTCTATCAAACATCATTTCCACCAATAGTTAATGTGTACCCAATTCCACTTTACTCTTGACCATTTCATGAGTGAAAATGGCATTTGTTCGTTACAAGCAAGCAGATATTTTGCATGTTTATTAGTTATTTTTATTTCTCTTCCTTCTTTTTATTACCCTTGGCCAATTTTTCCACTGGAATGTTTTCTTACTGACTAGAAGACCTATATAAATATTAATATTTTATAACATTTTTACATTAATTTGCTTCTCAATTTTGTCTTTCTTTTTCTGACATCTACAAGTTATATAGTTTTTATGTCATCAAATTTAACAGTCATTTCCTTTGTGGTTTTTGGTCTTGAAACTGGGCTTTCTTTTCAGAAGATTTTAATAGATTCTATTTCCATTGCTAAAAAATTCACAATGTATTATTCGCATACAAAAGCCTCTGAAAGTCCCAAAAGAAATACCTTCAATTTCTTTCTTTCTTTTTTTCTTTAAAGATTTTATTTATTTATTTGGCAGAGAGAAACACAGCCAGAGAGGGAACACAAGCAGGGGGAGGGAGAGAGGGAGAAGCACGTTTCCTACTGAGCAAGGAGCCTGATGCGGGGCTCGATCCCGGGACTCTGGGATCATGACCTGAGCCGAAGGAAGATGCTTAAGGACTGAGCAACCCAGGTGCCCCAAATCTCTTGAATTTCTTAGTTTAAGATTTCACAAATTTGTTTGAAAACAGACCACTTCCCCATGTCCACCCCCAACAGTGTACCTGTTAACATCTTGAGGAGTAGTTCTTTAAAAGCTTGTTTAGAAAACAAAAGCCTGAAAGTCCTTTTACATCCTCAAATTGATATTTACCTGTGTTTATTTCTTTTTTATAAAATGGCTTTACTTTCCATACCTATTGTTTTAATCCACCTGAATTTATTCTGATGCAAGTATAAGGTTAGGAACTATTTTCTAAATGTTATGCAACTGTTTGGCATCTTCCTCCCATTAATTTCTAAAGCTACCTTTATTGTGATTAAATTATGTTCTCTATACTTAATTATGCCATGTACAGTATTCCCATTGTCAGTATGCTTATTGGGTTTTATACCAGGACCACACTGTTTTGATGACAGTGGTTTTATGTAATGTTATATCTGGTAGGATAAACTGAACTCTGCCCTCTATTCTTTGTTTGTTTGTTTTTTTAAAGATTTTATTTATTTATTTAACAGACAGAGAGGGAGAAGCAGACTCCCCATTGAGCAGGGAGCCTGATGTGGGGCTTGATCCCAGATCCCTGAGATCGTGACCTGAGCTGAAGACAGGTGGTTAACCGATAGAGTCACATAGATGCTCCTGTCCAGTACCTCCTAACCTTTATGATTGTTTTCCTCTGACGTAGTTATTGGGTATATAACACTAATGTATTTTCTAATATTAAGCATGCTTGAATTCATGAAAAAAATCTTAGTCATGGCACATTTCTTATTATATATACTGCCGAATTAAAATTGCTAATATTTTAAGATTGCTGCATCCATTTCTTTTCTTTTCATTTTTTTTTGTTTCTTTTATTTCTCTCTCTCTCTGAGATTGAATTTATTTATTTGACAGAGAGAGATACAGCGAGAGAGGGAACACAAGCAGGGGGAGTGGGAGAAGGAGAAGCAGGCCTCCCACAGAGTAGGGTCCGACATGGGGCTCCATCCCAGGACCCTGGGATCATGACCTGAGCTGAAGGCAGATGCTTAACAACTGAGCCACCCAGGTGCCCCTGCTTTCATTTTCATAAATGAGATTATATTATGATACTTTGTAAAATTTAATGAGTTTTCCTTACTTTCTTTACTTGGAGATACTTTATATAGCAATGGTAATGAACTGTTTTATGAATGTTTGAAAGAGCTTTTCCATAAACCATTTTGGATTCATAGACTTTTGAGGATATAATTCTTTAAAAACATTTAGTATTTCTTCCAAGTTTACTGATCTATCCAAGTTTTCTATGACTTGTTGAGTGAAACTAATCATTTATGTTTTCTTAGGAAGATACTCATTCCATCAGGCTTTTCAAATATTTTAGTAATAGAATTATATGTGAATTTGATTTCTCTAACCTATGGCTAGACCCCCACACCTTGCTAATTTTAGCAGCTATATTTTCTTTTCATTTTTCTTATTGAGACTTGTTATAGATTCATTCCACCATTTTGTTCTTATTTTTGCAAAGAGTTCCTTAGATTGGTAATTTTAATTATTTGTTTTCTAACTTTATGCATTTATTTTTATATTTTCATTTTTCCTGTTTTCTCTTTTCCATGTAAAATTTCTTTTGTTTTTTTAGAAAGAGAGAGACAATGTGTGCAGGAGTGGTAGAGGAAGGCCAGAGGGCGAGGGAGAGAGAAAATCTTAAGTAGAATCTACGCTAAGCATGGAGCCCCACACGGAGCTCAATCTCGTAACGCTGAGATCATGATCTGAGGTGAAACCAAGAGTTGGACACTTATCTGACTTAGCCATCCAGGTGTCCCTTGATGTAAAATTTCTAATTTTAGTTGAATCATCTATTTTAATTTTTGCCAATTTAACAAAGTTTTAAAAGCTAAAATGCTGCCTGTGTTTTAAATAAAGTTTTGTCCAAATTTTGTAATTTTTACATGGACTATTCTCAGTGCTGTTATCACCCAAATACTCAATGGTAGTAATTTTTAATCTGTTGTGGGTCCATTAGTTGCTCCTATTAGTTCTTGGTTTCTTCTCTTTAAATTTTCAATCAATTGGGGTTTTGTATGTTTAACTTCTCTAACTACTTGTAGGTTTTCTTTTTTTGCTCTGATAGGATAATGGGGTCTACAAATTTGTATATTTTTGAACTATGCTGACTGTGAGAGACAGAAAGACTCCTGTGACATTTTGTAATGATTTTCAATGAAAAAATAATGAAACCTCTTCTTTACCGATGATATACAGACCCATTATGTAGAGTCAGAGAAGTTCTTCTGACTGAAGGAAGTGTGGGTGGAGAAGGAAGGCTAGAGTTCCACCAAACTTCTCATCTTCCCTAAAGAGAGCCCCTTTGAATCTCTGCAGTTAACCCAGATAAGATTTTAAAACTGCCCTCATTTTAAAATGTTTCTATGCATCTATAGATAAACTTAAATTTTTATTATTAATTTTTTCCCCCCAAGTCAATCTGTTGAGGACTGAGAATAGTGTCTCAGTCTCAACAAATGCATTCTTTGACCTCTCCTCCAATTACTGGAAGCTTTTATTTTGTATATTTCAATTCTCTGGAATTTGATGATTAACATTTTGTATTTACTCTTTCCACCACAGGCAGCATCACTTAGTAACATAAAATTACTGACATTGTTCCCTTTTAAAGCTTTTCCCCTGGAATCTTCTTTTCTCTGAACTAGTAATTGCTACTATTAGCACCTGAGTTTCTCTGATACACCTTTGATTGTTCTTTTACTTTTACATGAAAAAAAAATCAACTAAAGCTATTCTATTCTTATAGAACACACACATGCACATAATAGTATGTATGTAAATTCATATGATTATCTATATATATCATCTGTATGTACGGACATAGATTATATCTTTCCAGTATATAAAGTCTGCATTTCTTAATCTCATGTACACTTAAATTTTAAACTTTTCTCTGGGCTTCATTTTCAAACTCAGTGTTTTTAATTGTTTTCATATTTGTAAACATTCATCTTAACTAGGGTTAACCTTTTTTCTTTCATGATGAATCTTATTTAAGGTATTTTTGAACTCTTAGTTTTATAGCGATTTTGTTTTACTTTCCATTATAATTAAAAAATGATAATAAAAGAGAAGGGGAATGGTAGAAAGGACAGACTTCAAAACGAGAAGATGGAGAATGTCTACAGTAATCCACCTCTCTGGCTTCTTCAGTGAGTTTTCCAGTATACTTAGCTCCACAAACGATAAGAGGTTTCAACTTCCCTAGGGATTATAACCTCACTATGATTGAGGCATAACTGAATGTGAACCTGATTTCTCTGATCATTCAGCTTTTATGAGAAACTCTGGGTTTTAAATCTATGGCAAATCAGTTTAAGTTAAATTCAGATGGCCATCTGGAATGTTATTCAATTTTAAGCCAATTAAAGACATTTTT
Source organism: Spilogale gracilis (assembly GCA_004023965.1). Classification (NCBI taxonomy): domain Eukaryota; kingdom Metazoa; phylum Chordata; class Mammalia; order Carnivora; family Mephitidae; genus Spilogale; species Spilogale gracilis. The sequence goes on along the minus strand of PITA01006055.1, from coordinate 97,184 downwards.
AAGAGATCTTAAATTTTATGTATTATACTCTGCTTTATTTCTGGATTCCAGTATCAGGCCTTTGAGGTTTTGGCACCCTATTTTATTTAAAGGCCAGTCTCTCTGGTGGGCTCTCCTCTTTGTTTTTTTGTTTACTTTTATCAATTTGAGGATTAGTCAGAAGGTGTTCACCCAACTTTTTAAGCATTTATTTTTTACATCCCCTTCATAAACCTAGTAGTTTATTAGACCAGATATTTTACTTGATTGATGATAAACTTGAGCTTCTCAGGTTCCTTCACAGTAGAGCAGCTAGGTCCTGGGCAAGGGTCTTCTATGATTGACCACAGTCACTCTGTTAAGAAAACCCAGAGATGGGGTGCCTGGGTGGCTCAGTAGGTTAAGCATCTGAGTTTGGCTCACATCACATGACCTTGGAGTCCTGGGATCGAGCCCCACTTTGGGCTCTGTGCTCAGTGACGAGTCTGTTTCTCTCTCTCCCTCTGCTTCTGCCCCTGCTCATGCTCTCTCTCATGTAAATAAATAAAATCTTAAAATTAAAAAAAAAAACAAAAAAAAACTCCCAAAGCTATTTGCAGTTTTTTGTGACCACCCTCTTGGCCTTTGGTTGACACAGCCACATTTAACTGTCTGGTGCTCAAAAAATTAGAATCTAAGAAATGGGATTAACAGTAAGATACACCTGTGTAATTCCGGGGTGGGGGTTAAGTGGAGGAGCTGAGAGGATTTGTGAGCATTCAGATGTATTATTATGTTTACCAAATCCCTGCTTCTCTTTCCTAGCTCTTGAAAGTAATTTTGAACATTATTTAATCTTTATTTGATAGTTTGTAAGGATCTTCAGAGACAATGGATCATGGCTCTCTACTATAAATATTCCCAAGTGTTAAAAATTTGGTGCTGGAGGCAAACTAAAATAGGGGAAGAGTTAGTTAACTGTCATGATGAAGGACAAGCAAGTAGAAATGGAAGTAAATTCCTAACTCTCTATATTTCAAGTCATATAATATTTAATAGTGATGAAGTAAATTATGAGCAAAACAAAAAGCCAGGCATACATAGAATTTTTTTTTTTATGCTTGTTCAATGTTTTGAGAAAATGCTAGGATCCAAGTGGGTTTTTATGTCTATAAAATGTTTTTCTCTTCTAAATTACATTTACATGAAAAAAAATAAAGCAAAACAATAATAAGCTCTGTTGGTAGGCCTATACCATTTTCATACATTCTTGGGAAGAAGGTAGCAAACAAAATTTCTGCAACAGTAAGTGATGCTTAAAGAAAAATGAAATCACAGAGAGATGCCAGGACTGATTATTCCACTGCACTTGAAAAGCAGAGATTGCAGTCTGTGAGTCCAAAGTGGTTTCATATGGACTGCTGCAGTTGCGGTTTATGCTTGAAACCATAACCTGTCAAATTAGAAGCAGGCAAGGCCGATGCTCTTAACAGTTCCACTTTCTACTGTCTACAGTTATGTCTAGTTCAGCACTTTTTATTCAGTTAAACTCTGTTATTTGGATGAGTAGAATCTCAAAACTGCTCTTTGTTATCTTGGTTAGAGAAGATTTTAGTTATGATATAAAGTTTAAAGACCTGCCAGTCTGGTTTTTATTACATAGATGAGGATGACTTGCATTATAACGATTTTCACAAACTATCGATATTTTATTATCCTGGTTACCACTATGTAATATATAACTACAGGGATTAGGTATATAAACTGTGTCATTTCCCATGCTTTTCCTCTCCTGCCTTTCCGGATACTTTATTGACTTTAACTTGTACCTTACTGACTCATCATTTTTCCAAGCCTACGGTAGCCTGCTATTATGAGCTTAGTGCTACAACATGCTCTGTTTCTTCTCTTCTTGATTATGGAATGCCCTTCCAGGCAGTAGGCTTGGTTGACAGAGATTTTCCCATCAAAACTAAAAAGATACTTGTTTTATTTTATTAATGTTTCATGTAGAGTCCTTCCTTATTAGTGAATCTTTCTTAATGCCCATGAGTGTAATATAAAAAAAAAATTAAAAAAAGAATAAACAATATTTGATCTCTGTATAATGCATCATAAGTGAAACCATGCCACTAAACAATCATATTCTGTTTAGGCCATAATGACATCAGAAATGTATGTTTATCATCTGCTTTGGACAACTTAGTATGATTTGGCCCACGGCAAAGTTCAACTAAAACCATTTGCAGTTGCCCCTAACCAAGATAACCACACATTTTTTTGGTAATTGATACCTAAAGGGACCATTGCCTTTAGATCACAGTTCATGATCTAAGCATACTAATTCTTTAAAGAAGGTTGTTAAAGTTTATAAAGCATGTATGTCTATTGGACTTCCTCCAGAATTTAACATGAAATAATTATATTTTTAGCATGCACAGAGATTATTAGCATGGTCTTTTGGAATTCTGCAATTACCTCTCTTGCCCAATTTAAAGAAAAGGGGAAAATGGAGATTTTTTATTGCAAAAGTGTTATAATAATAAGGTCAATAAGAATAATGCTTTGCATTTTGGAAGGCACTCAAATAAAATCCATCATTTTTACTTTTGAATAAGTATTTAAGGAAACAATAATTTTATGAATAGATAGCTTAGGCAAACAGAAGGCACACAGTTTTCATATGTATTGTGAAAAAATATCCAGGGAACCCAAACACATGCCACTGCCTTTGTGTCACAAGGCTAGAAAGCACCTATTTGCCCTGGATACTACCTCAGTGAGTCCCTTCATAGCCTGAAAGATAGCCCTTCATGCTATATGCCAACACGAAAGCAGGAAAATTACCTTTGCCCACCAAAATAACCGGATGATTTAGAACAAAAAATAGGTTTGGAATAAAATAATATCAGTAAAAGTTAGGCCTAGCAGGAAGCTTAGAGAAATCGACTCATATTTAGAGGAGGAAAGAGAGAAACGGAACCGTGACGTTGTCTCCCAAAGACAAGTTGTCTTGCCTGAAGGTCGAGTGGGCCGCCCGCCCGTAGAGGTGACTCTGCTGCACCAGGCTGCCTTCAGACATGCAAACACTGTTCGGGCAATTCAGATAACAATTAAAGAACATAAGAATAGAACCAAATAGCATAAGCACTGCAGTGGTTACTCTATTACTGTAAGAAATAGACGACGATATTGTACCTCCATTCTTTCTTGTTTAACTTCATCGATCTCATCATCTTCAAACATTGCCAGGAGTTCTCCTGTTTGGTCAATAGAGTTGAGAAAGTCTTGGGCGATTTTCTGTCTTTTGTTTGCATTACTGCTGCCACTCAGTTTGTCTTCGTGAACACAAGGGAAGGAACAAAATGTGCTTTGTTAAGTCTACATCAACACCAATCACTACATAATATTGAATACATGTGAAATTCAGAACTGGGAGTTCTCTCAAGATAATCTTTAAAGAGAGAATCTTTGCACCCAAAACAAAACCATAAGCCATGCAGAATTAAATCATTTACTCATGCCATGAATAAGGTTGAGAGAATAAAAAACCAAACTGCCAATTAATATAGTAACTGTATTATTAACTGCAAATGGACTGTTCAAATTCCTTACAAAAAAAGAGTCCTCTTAGATTTAGAAAAAGAATCCTGCATACATAGACCACATCTTCTTTATCCATTCTGGGCATCTCTGTTCTTAAGGAGGGCATGGATTGCATGGAGCACTGCGTATTTTATGTACATAATGAATCACGGAACACTACATCAAAAACTAATGACATACTGTATGGGGACTAACATAACAAAAAAAAAGAAAGAAAAGAAAAAGAATCCTGCTATAGCAAGCCCAATTCAGAAAATAAGTAAAAACAAAGACATAAATAAGATCAATATTGAGATCCGAAATTAAAAGGAGAGAATATTATGTATTTTATTGTGGCATTATGTCTGAAGCACAAAGGGGCAAGATCTTACACTTTTTCTAAAGAGGTAAAACTATCATACTTATCTAAAAGCAAAACATAATAAAAAAATTATTGCAAAAGATCAAGAAGGAGTGTAATACTGCAATAGGTAATTAATAGTTTAATGCATTAATATCAGTGTGGATTTGGGAGAAAGAAATAGATTATTTTTTTAAAGTGATAAAATACATGTGCAGATACCCAATAAAGAAAACCCAAATATCTTAGGGTGAAAGCATCTTTCTCCCTAAGTATGATATTAGCTATGGGTTTTCCATAGATGGCTGTCTTGGTCTGTTTATAGCACAGACAATAATAAATATATCACAGACTGGATGGCTTGAAAACAAATATTTATTTATCATAGTTCTAGAGGCTGGAAAATTCAAGATCAGGTGCTGGCAGGCTTGGTATCTGATAAGAGACCGCTTTCTGCTTTACAGATGGACTGTCTTCTCCTATCCTCCCATGGCAAAGAGCAAAGGCAAACTCTCCGGTGTGTCTTCTTAGAAGGGTACTAATCCCATTCATGAAGGCCCCTCCCTCATGAATTAACTGCTTTCCAAAGCCTCCACCTCAAACTATCATCACATTGGGGACTGGGCTGCAGCATACCAATTCTGGGAGGACACAAACATTCCATTCATAGCAATAAACTTTATCGAGTTGAGAAAGTTCCTTTCTTGGTTTTTTGAGTGTTCCTCTCACGAAAGGTTTGAATTTTCAAATGATTTTTCTACATTTACTGAGATGACCATGTGATTTATGGCCTTTATGATGTATCACACAAATTATTTTCTAAATTTAAACCAATCTTCCATTCCTGGGATAAACCCCATTTGGTCATGGTGTATAATACTTTTTAGATGTTGTTTTGGTTTACTAAATATTCTGTTAGGGATTTTCACATTCATATTTAAAAAGACATTATAGGGCGCCTGGGTGGCTCAGAGGGTTAAAGCCTCTGCCTTTAGCTCAGGTCGTGATCTCAGGGTCCTGGGATCGAGGCCCGCATCGGGCCCTCTGTTCGGTGGGGAGCCTGCTTCCTCCTCTCTCTCTGCCTGACTCTCTGACTGCTTGTGATATCTCTCTCTCTGTCAAATAAATAAATAAAATCTTTATTAAAAAAAAAAAAGGGCGCCTGGGTGGCTCAGTGGGTTAAATCCTCTGCCTTCGGCTCAGGTTGTGATCTCAGGGTCCTGGGATCGAGGCCCACATCGGGCTCTCTGTTCAGCAGGGAGCCTGATTCCTCCTCTCTGCTTGCCTCTCTGCCTGCTTGTGATCTCTCTCTCTGTCAAATAAATAAAATCTTTAAAAAAATAAAAAAAAAGATATTATAGCATCCTACTGAATGGGAAAAGATATTTGTAAATGATGTATCTGCTAGGGGTTAATATCTAAAATATACAATGAACTTATTCAATTCAATAACAAAAAACCCCCAAATAATCTGATCAAAAATGGGCAAAGGACTTGAACAGATATTTTTCAAAGAAGACATACAGATGGCCAACAGAGATGTGAGATGATGCTCAACATCACAAATCAGAAAAATGCAATCAAAACCACAGTGAGATATCATCTTACATCTGTGAGAATGGTTAGATTAAAAAAAGGCAAGAAGTAACAAGTGTTGGTGAGATATGGAGGAAAAAAAAAAAACAACCCTTGTGCATTGTTGGTAGGGATGTAAATTGGTACAGCCACTATGGAAGAAGGTATGGAGGTTCCTCAAAAAATTGAAAGTAGAATTATCATATGATCCAATAATTCTACTACTGGATATTTACCCAAAGAAAATAAAAACACTAATTCAAAGTGATAAGTGCACCTGTATGTTTATTGCAGCATTATTTATAATAGCCAAATTATGGAAACAACTGAAGTGTCCATCAACAGATGACTGGCTAAAGAAGATGGATACACACACACACACACACACACACTGGAATATTATTCAGCCATATACATAAAAAAATGAGTTCTTGTCATTTGCAACAAAATGTATGGACTCAGAGGGCATAATGCTAACTTATGTACTTCAGAAAGAGAAAGGAAAGTATCTGATGATTTCGTTCATATGTAGAATTTAAGAAACAATCAAAGGAAAAAAAAGACAAATGAAAAAATAGACTCTTAAATTCAGAGAATGAACTAGTAGTTGCCAAAGGGGAGGTGGGGTGAGGAAACTGGTGAAATACATAAAGGAGTTTAAGAGGTAGAAATTTCCAGTTAAAAAATGTCATGGAGATAGAAAGTACATCAGGAATCCAGAAAAGCAATGTATTAGCCTTTAGTTTTTGTTTTGTGTAATATGTTGTCTGGTTTTCATCTCAGAATAATACTGGACTTGTAGAATGAGCTGAGAAAGGACTGGTGTTAATTGTGCTTTAAACATTTGGTAGAATTCATCGTAAAGTCATTTAGGCCTGGGTTTTTTCTTGGAGAAGTCTTAAAATTAGTAATTCAAAGAATTTACTTGCCATAGGTCTACACATGCTTTCTACTTCTTCTAGATTCAGTTTCAGTAGTTTGTGTTTTCATAGGCTAGAAAGCAGATACTTATAGAGTTGGTTATATTAACCATTGTATTTACTATTTCTGTTTCTTTTCATTTCTTTCTGTAATTTGAGAAGCTATCTTGTGTCACTCCTTTCTCCAATACAGCTTTGTTACCACCCACCTCACTTATGTTGTTACTGTCAAATATATTGTAATATATACCTACATGTTACATGTACCTGCATGGATGTATCTACAGGTTATAGACTTGTATATATATATATATATATATATATATATGTACACATATATATGTATACATTATATATATTGTTTCATACATTGTTTTTTAAATCTGTTAAGAGAAGAAAGGAAAAAGATGTAATTATATTGTCTTTTATATTTTACTTACCTAATTACCTTCACAGGTACGTGTGTGTGTGTGTGTGTGTGTGTGTATGGAATCAAATTATTATCAATTATTATCAAATCTGGTGCCACTTTCTTGAACCTGAAGAACTTACTTTCCTATTTTTTTTCTTAAGATTTAATTTTATTTATTTGACAGAGAAGGGCATAGCAAGAGAGGGAACACAAGCGGGAGGAGTGGGAGAGGGAGAACCAGGTTTCCTGCTGAACAAGGAGCCCAATGCGGGGCTCAGACCCTGGAACCATCTGAGCTGAAGGCAGATGCTTTAACAACTGAGTCACCCAGGTGGCCCACTTATATATTTTTTAGTATGGATTTGCTACCAAGAAATTCACCTATTTTTTATTTATGGGAATGTATTTTATTTTGTCTTCACTTTTAAAAGATTGTTTTGCTGGATATGTTTCTTGGTTAAGAGTTTCTTCTTTCAGTAACTTGAATATGTCATTCTACTGCTATTCTGACATATATATATATGTCAGAATATATACACACATATATATATTTTTATTTATATTGTTAATGAGAAATCAGATGTTAATATTGATGAGTTTGTATGTGATGAGGTGCATTTCTCTTGTGGCTTTTTTTGATTTTCTCTTTGTGTTAGTCTTCTTACATTTCTAGAAAAATATGTGTGAATGTGGATCTCTGTTATTATCCTAACTGGAGCTGACTGAGCTGCTTGGATGTAATGATTTTCATCAAAGTTGAGAAGTTACAATCATTATCTCTTTGAAGATTTTTTCTGCTCCTTTTTATCATTTTCTGTCCTTCTGGCAGTACCATTATGTATACGTTGGCTCATATCATGATTCCTCGGATTTCTCTACTAATTCTTCTTTCTTTTTTTTCTGTTTTTCAGACTGCATAATCTTTAATAATCTGTCTTTTAGTTCACTGATTCTTTCTTCCTATTTCAAAGCTACAATTGAGCCTCTATACTGAATTTTTCATCTTAGTCATTGTGTTTTCCAACCCCAGAATTCTCATTTCTTTTTTATGATTTCTCTCTTTATTTTATTCTTTTTAAAAGTTTTTATTTAAATTTTAGTTAGTTAACATTCAGTGTAATATTAGTGTCATGTGTACAATATAGTGACTCAACACTTTCACACAACACACAATGTTCATATGACAAGTGTACTCCTTAATTTCCTTTGATATTTTCTATCTTGTGAGACACTGTAATCACATCTTCCTTTTTTTCCTTAAAAATGGTTTCCTTTATTCTTTGAACACATTTATGATAGCTACTTCGAAGTTTTTGTGTGGTAAGTCCAACATCTGGGCCTCCTCAAAAGCAGTCTGTGTTGTCTGCTTTTTGTTCCCTTTTTATGGATCACACATTCCTTTTTTTTTTTTTTTTTTTTTTTTGCTTGTCCAGTATTTGGTGGTTATTATTGCTGAAAATGGATATTTTATCATGTAGCAACTCTAAATAATAATTCCCTCTTCTTCCTGGGGCCTGCTGTCATTGTTTGCTTGTTTGGTTGTTTATTTGTTTCATGATCTGGCTAGACTGGTTAAATAAAATCTTTTTTCCTCACAGCATGTGGCCTCAGAAGTTGTTCCCCAGAGAACACAACTGTGAGCATGCAGTTGACCTCCTCAATCACCATGGATGATTATGGTGTTAGTTAGGTTCTCTCTGGCTGTCATTTTTCCTGATCTCTCCATTAAGTTTCTGACTGGTTTGATTCCACATGAGTATTCCATGCAACTGTTTGCTTCTACTGACTTCTGGCTGAATGCCCTATTGTTTTTGATAATACTCTTGGGCATGTTCCACAGATTGGTCTGAATGACATCACACCCCTTTGCAGAGTCCAGATATTGCCAGCCTTTACATTTTGCTCTAACCCGAGAAAGACTCTTCTCAGCTGTTTCTTCCATTTGTTTCCTCCATTAAACCTTTAGCAGACACACTGTTTTGTTTATTGTTACTGGTTTCCAGCTTCCTCTTAACTACTCATCATCAGGATTTCCATAGTTTTTTATACTACCCTTAGGTATGAACTTCCACATGCTTTGTTCTAAAGTCAGTCCTCATAGAGAAAGCTGCAGAGCCCTCTTGTTACCAAAGCCTGTCTCTCCCTCTGGGCTGAACCTCTGCATCACTGTACCAGCTTTTACTAGAAAGACTCCTAGATCTATGACTGGAGAGCTAGGCAGGGATGGTAGTCCACTGTTTTCTAGACTTGTCCCTTCTTGTGTGGAGCTTCACTCCCCATGAGCAAGCTAGAGTGGGGCAAATCAGGGCCCGGTATTCTTAGCCTACCATGTCTGGGGTAGAGCTTTCCCATGAAGAGAGAATGAGTGGAAGCTCCAGTTCTTTTAAGTCTGCCTGCATGGAAGACAGCTTCTGCAACATGGAGCCAGAGGATAAGATATGCCAACCTCCTGGGGGGAGACTGTTGTCCTAGACTGGTAGCTGAAGAATCATGTGTCCAGTGTTCTTGGAAACACATGCCCAGAGTGAAGTTTCTACCATACTGAGCTGAGATTCCAGGAAGGAAGAAGAGGGGTAATGGGAGCAGGTCATGGCTCAAATCAAACAGACTCTCACTGTTCTTAATGAGATTTGGATTTTCTTAAATATTTGGTGTATACCCTTAAAGACAACTTCTAGAGACTTTATATCAATACTTTTTAAAGTTTTCATCAGTAAAATGTGTTTTACTGCGGAAAAAGTCTTTCCTTATATGGCTATTCTCAAAGTCCCATCTCAGTATTAGATACATTTTACTGGAGTACATTATCTTGTAAGTTACATGAAATATTTTAAATTTATGTGAAAAAAAAAACCTAGAAAATTTATTTATTTATTGGACAGAGAGAAACACAGCTAGAGAGGGAACACAAACAGGGGGAGTGAGAGAGGGAGAAACAGGCTTCCAGCCGAGCAGGGAGCCCAACGCAAGGCTCGATGCCGGACTCTGGGATCATAACCCGAGCCAAAGGCAGAGGCTTAACAACTGAGTCACCCAGGCATCCCCAAAAAACTAGATAATTTAAATGAAATTAAAGAGGTGAGAGCTGAAATAAATGAGGAGAAGGGATCAGACAGATATGATATTGCTAGTACAACCGAATAATAGTCTCACCACTCTGAGCTTCTCGGTGTTCTGAGTTTGGTATTAAAAGCTATCATTTATTCAATGTCAGGGCTGTATCAGGTATTTTCACATACTATGTTAAACTCTCATAAGGACTCGACTATGGTGAGTGGTATAATTTTTGACTTATGAGAAAACTGATACTCAAGTTCACATAGAGAGAAAGCAGAGAACTAGGAATGATGGGAATTCAGGTCTGTATTCTTTATGCTCTTCAAAAAAGGAAATATTTAAATTCATCTGGAGAACTATGTTTCAGAAATTAAATTCTATGAGGATTGCAGAAATATTAAATAGGCAACACTAATTAAACATTTGATATGAATTTGTTTTCTGCATGGTAATTACACTTACTGATTTGTCAAAGGTAAATCAAAATTTTCTTCCAAAATTTGTTAAGTCTTCAGTAGGTTTTTTTTTATTATATTATTTTATTTTTTCAGTGTTCCAAGATTCATTGTTTATGGTCCACACCCAATGCTCCATGCAATACGTGCCCTCAGTACCCACCACCAGGCTCTCCCATCCCCAAACCCCCTCTCTTCCAAGACCCTCAGTTTGTTTCTGAGTCCAAAGTCTCTCATGTTTCGTTTTCCTCCCCAAATGAGCAGTTTTCTGAAGTTCTCAATCCAATAGAGTTTGTTTATTTAACAATGTATTTATTAGCAATGGATACCCACCATGCAGTAACTAGGAGTTATTCTATAACACATATTTATTTTGATCAGTAAGTATTGTTTAGTATGTTTCTGTTTTCAGCTTAGCACTGCTTGATTCTGCAACATTAGTATCTTTTTCTAAATATCCTGAAATGGGAACTGAGTTGGAAAATCAGATAAGGAAAGCTTTCTACTCCATGTTAGGCTATTGGTAAGATTTCAAATAGCACAGTAATAACACACCAAAATGAGGTGACTTTACATCATACTGTACATCAGAAACTTTCTCTAATAAATTAAGAAAAACCCATATGTGAATTTCAGAGATCTATAATAACAGTTCTGGCTTCCTACACCCACAACAGAAAAATTATGCTTGCTAAGATCAATTATGTTTTGAACCAACATGGTTTTCTCAGTTTCATGAAATTCTGATATAAAACAGGCCATATGATTAGAAGAACTGACATAGCAGATTACTATGTAGTCATATAAATAGAAAGTCACAAGATTTAGCTGCCAACTAAATAGATATTTGGATAATTTCTAAGCTACATTATTTAAAGAAGCACATATATTTCACTGTGATGGGGAAATCCACACTGGCACTGTATCAGTGTGTCACTCGTCATGCACATCATGTCACATTGCTCTCAGTTTAGCATTTTTTTAGGTTACCTTCCAGAAGGTCATCCTCATCTATGCCCTTGACAATCTTGGATTTGTAGTCTCGGAAAAACATGTACTTTAGCAGTCTTCTAAGCTTTTTCTGTTAAAAAATGTGAAATAAGAAATCATATACATTACATTCACTGTACTGTGTACAGAACACTATGATAACTAAATTTAATAACCTTGTATTCTAGGACTGCTGGGAAAAATACAGCAATTCTTACCATAATACTATAGAATAAAAGATGTCATTATATTAAACATAAAAGCTGAAATACAAGCATTTTGAAGGCACTTTTCATTTGTAAGTATCCAAATGCTTCAGAATTACAGTAATTTTTTTTTTGGTCTTACAAAAAGTTTAAATTCTTCCTGAAGATTGTGATAAAGATCACATCCTCCAAACTAACTATCGTGATGTATAAACATCTAGACAAGGATTTTATAACTGCTTTAAAAAGCGAAGCAACTTTCCTTTTCATTGTTTTCTATTCCCTGGAAACATGGTTTTTTAAAATTTTATTCAGAAGAATTGGTTTATGTTTTATATTCCTGAAAAATGTTCTATGATCTGAGACATACGTTTTACTGTGACTCAAAGCTGACGAATGATAGTTGGGTCTTGATGGTTTTCCTTAGGTTTATTAGAAGACCATAATACTGCTTAACTGATAATAATCTACTTACACTTAGGATGTATTATATAACTGGTTCCTGACCTTCAGGTTTAACATTCCTAATTATGGCTGAAATATAGTACATTTTACAAAGCTCTTTTACACGTAGCATCTTATTTGATCAACCCTGAAATACAAATAAAATTATCTCCTTTTTATATACAGGGAAACAGGCTAAAAATAGTCTTCCAACTAGAGCTTAGCAGGGCCAGAAGTGGAACATAAGCTTTGGACTTCTGTTTCCTTATTCACAATTTTAAGTAAAGTGCCTATGATATAGGACCACTGGGATGAATAAATGAAAGAATGAGTGAAGGTACTTAGTCTAAGACAGTAGACAGTCAGTAAATACTGCTTGAATATAAACTAGAATTAGGAAGAGAAAAAACGCACACCTCTAAACAGTTCTGCTACCCTTCTTTTTTCTTTGCTCTGATTGCATTCAATACTTTAGATTTTATTTTGTCTTATATTACACCCACGTAAACTACTTTAATTTTGTTTGGAAGATGTCGGCATACAAATACAATTATTATTTTCAAGAGAAAGATGAGAACTCCAGCAGCTATTGTGTTACAGTTCTTTTCTCAGCTGATGAAAGGATTCTGGTTAAGAGTCCTGCTGGACAGTAGAGGGGCCCTGTCAATTAGTGTACATTTCTACAGTTTCACTATGATTTGAAATGCTGACTTTCCCAAAAGGCAGGAGAAAGTCAATATGGGCTATTTTTGTGCTAGCCTCTTTACCTCTGTCATGAAAAAGAAAAGTTGATTGGACATGTTCTGTAAAGTGTGAATACTAACTCCACTGTTCTCCAGGGGCCTTTGTGAAGGACCTTGGCTACAGCACCTCATTTCTGTCAAAGACAAGCTCCCTCCTCGCAGCACCACTGCTGCCCAGTGCCTATTATTACTCTTTGGTCCCTCTAAGTATAGTGAAGTCACCGAATTCTGTATATTTGTACTCCTTACCATATCTCTGAAACCTGCCTTCTTATCCACCACCAGCGCCGTCACGCCCAGCACATTTTGCCTTGATTACTGAACCAGCACCTTGGCTAGTTCCTTTGCATTTGGTCCATTCTATGGACAACTGTATGTCTCAGACACCTCCACTTCAACAAATCCTTCAGTCTCTCGACAACTTTGAAATTCTGCTTATTCAACTAAATCATGCAGATTTCCTAAACCAGAGTATAGCGTCTTGATAGTGAAGACATTTCTCTTCTCTTCCTTTATAGTCCTCATACGAAGAGTTAATGAAGTAAGAATTTATATAATTTAGTATTAGACTGGTCGTGGTTTGGTTTGCAGGTCTTTGAATCTTATCGTGTGAGGAAAAGAAAATATCTGATCTAAGTTTAAGCCAACCTTCAGTCAATCAGAATTAAAACATTTCACAGATATAAAGGAACTGTATATTGGAAAGGATGTTAACAAGGTTATCCAAAAGGCTGATGGGATGTCTTCTGATAAAACAAAACCGAGAAACAAACAAAGAAACCCCAAAAACCAGCAATGGGCATATAAAGATGGTGGAAGGGGAATGGGTACGTGTAATGAAGAGACCAGGGAAAAACAATCAAGAAGAGAAAAATGAACCATCAGAAACCAAGCCCTGCTCACTGGGGACAAAGGCTACCGTAACACGTGGTGGTTACTCCGCTCGATTCTGTACATGTAACTTTTCGATGACACTACTGAAAACACGTAAAACATTATAAAATACTTCCTTTTAAAAAAATGTTTTAGGAAGTTATTTTATTAAAGTTGTAATGTACTACAGAAAATACAGAAACCATGAGCATAGAGCTCAAAAAATTGTCCCTATTTTCAACTAGGTACTTGTGGGAGATAGGACAAAATTAGACAGGTAAATACCACCTTAAATATTTTAATTGCCAGAGTTCAAAGATTAAGAAAGGTAGACCTTTACCATAAAAACTCTAGACATTATATTGATGTCACTGAAGGACTCATCTTGATTGATTGACTATTTTCCTATAAACCAGTATCATGAATAAACCTTGAAATAAACCCTGGGAAAGCCTATAATCTTGTGTAAAATTAGGAGAAAAATAAATATGCCACCCAGTTCCATCTCACTTATCCGAACAAGGCATACGATTGATGCTCAGTGAATATTATGTAGCAATGAAAATGTTGAAAGAGACACTGAAGAATAAGTGAGAATTAGCTGGCAGCACACATCTAGGTCCGGGCTCTGGCCCTCGTTGAGCAAGTATCTTTTCTCTTATAGTAAACCATTCTACGTAAATATGAAGACTAAAACATCAGTTTAATAGTTGTATTCCAATTTGAAAGCTATATAACAAGGATACAGCTCCTTAAATAAGCATAATTAAGCATGCAATACAGCGTGTTAACACAATGAAATTGTTTTATATTACCTTATCTTTGCGCATCAAAAACAGAAGGTCTTCGGCAGAGATTACCCTTGCTCCCCGAAGCTGAGAAACTTCAGCAGCTTGCTGTAACTGAAAACAAAGAGAATTTAGAATTTTTTTCCCTCCATAATCTAAAGTAAATATACTACAGTCATGATGTCTCAAGAGAGATAAATATACTAAGAGTTAAAAACCTTTGGGAATAATCTGGCAATCACATTAGAGCTTATAAAAGCGAAATGTCTTCTGTTTGAAAGTAAAAAAAAAAAAGCAATTAAATTAACTTATAAGCCCACCTGTAACTGATACAATAAACAGAAATCCTTGATTTCTTTCATGCAAAAGAAAAATCATGTGCAGCTTCCAGAAATGCATTAATGCACCTGAAAATAATTTTATGAAATTTTATCCTCATATCCATGTGAGCAATGGTTTCACTCTGTATCACTAGTTGAATAAGTATATTATTAATCTGAGCTCCCATGCTGGTACGATTTGAAATAGGCCCATTCAGAACTTTAAAAGATCAACAAAAACAGTAGCTGTTTCTAATATCCAAAGGAAAAAAAATAGTTTTAGTTTTGGCAAGTCTTCAGTGGGCAAAGGATTCAGTCCATAAATCATAATACTGGACTGCATTAATTTCTTTCCACACTAATCACATGCACACAAAAAGTTAACTGTATCTGGAATGCACAACACAAAACATACTGCATGAAAAGTTAGATTCCCCTTGCAATGTTCATCTGGGCACTTATATCTACAAAGTTGAGAGTTTTCTGGAATTCAGAAGCCCTAGAAACATAATCTCACTTGAAAATGACCTGGAAAATAAAAGAATGTGAAAAATGATAGTTCTATTTTTTGGCAAAGGCAAAATCGGTTTCTTCTTTTGATTAGTTGGAAGGAACATAAAATATGTCCAGATGAAAAAAATAAAGATGCTGGAGAAAACACTACAAATATGTGCCTGTAACTTCTTCCAAATTTGATCAAACCATGCTGATTGCACCACACCATCTCTATCCAATATTATAAAAATATTTACATATAAAGGCAGTTCCTAAATGCATTCTTCTTTGAAAGGAATCTAACATATTCCTGAGAACTAATCTTTAAAAAATCTAAAAACTAAATCTAACATATCCCTGAGAACTAATCTTTAAAAAGTGACACACTGTTATCTTAACAATTATAAGGAATCAAATAGTGCATTTGTACCAAAGAAATTCTGCTTGAATGTTTAAGCGATTTTGCTAAGTAAGCTTCAAACCTTGTCTAAATACACAGACTACAAAATAGACTATAAACTCCCTATGTGTCAGCCTTACCACTGAATTTCCTGGATACTGGTGGTTGGTATATAAACATAATTCTACCTAAATATAGAAATTTAAATTTAACTGTGAGCCATTTAAAAAGAAATCTTGGGGAAAGGTTTTAAAAAGATGATGTATCTACTCAGAAACTAAAAGTTTTCAGCAGGAAAAATTTTAACATATTTTCCTAAAAACTGGAAGAGTGTCAGGGAAATATTGTACACATTTTTTTTTCAAATAAAAACATTTCTATCACAGTATAAAATACACACAATCAGTGTGGAGAAGAATATGGGTCCAGTATCCATTTAAATGTGTGGACGTATATAGAGAACATACAGGGAACCAGGAGGCAGCCCTGTCAAGTAACTTGTATTTTCTTTCACGAAGGCTGGTGAGAATTTGAGAACTGTAAAGTACTATATAGACAGAAGTAATTTCACCTATGCTAAGAAAGGATCAGGAAAAGTATATATCCCAAAAGAGTTTTCCCAATTAATCGTTTACCCATACTACATACCAATAAATATCTGGATTTATAATGCTCTTCAAAATGTCAACTTACAAACACATTAACCAGAAAAAAAGAGAAAATGGAAAATAAAGGCAGAGGAGAGTTAGACATTTTAAAACACCTTTAAAAATGAGTAGTGAAAAGAAGGGCCATATGTACACCAATGTTCATCGCAGCAATGGCCACAATCGCCAAACTGTGGAAAGAGCCAAGGTGCCCATGGATGGATAAAGAAGATGTGGTACATATATACAATGGAATACTATGCCTCCATCAGAAAGGATGAATATCCAACTTTTGTAGCAACATGGACTGGACTGGAAGAGATTATGCTGAGTGAAATAAGCCAAGAAGAGAAAGTCAAGTATCGCATGGTTTCACTTACTTGCGGTGCATGAGGGATAACCTGGAGGACAGTGGGAGAAGGAAAGTAAAGGGGAACTAGGGTAATCCAGGGAAAGAAACAAAACAACAGAGACTTTGGACACAGAAACAAACTGAGGGACTTGGAGGGAGGGGGATGGAGGGATGGGAGAGCCTGGTGGTGGGTACTGGGGACACCTAAAGCGTGGAGCACTGGGTGTGGGGAATGGGGAATAAATCTTGGAACACTGGAAAAAAAATTAAGTAACAATAAAGAAAAAAAAGAAAAAAATGAGTAGACGACAGCCATAGGGATTTGGAATTTATGTCATGGTATGTGGTTATAATTACTAGGAAAATTTAACTTTAGTGTTCATCTATCCGATGCACTAATTTCCTTCACCTATCTTTGTGCCCTTACAAGCACTGGCACTGCTAGAATTCTCCTAATATGACCAGGACTTTCAAGAAGTTATTCCTCAGGACCGAACGTGATCATTGTGTTACTTCGGCAAACCTACCTGCATTGATGTGTCTCATGCTCTGAAATTACCCTCCCAAACTCTGACCTATTCTCTACAGAATGAGGAGAGCAAACTTATCAGCAAATTGCAGTGATCCCACTATAAAAGTGTGTATGACACATTGGCTTCCTTCTAGAAATTTTGGTTGATTCCTACCAGAAAATAAACTCTTCTTTAACAATATAAAGCTTAAAAAGATTCAAAAACAGGTTAGCAGTTTGTCAGTCCAGTTCCACAGAATGCTAATCTCAGAATTGGTGCCTTTCTAAAATTACATTATTTTATTCTTTTAGTGTTCCAAGATTCATTGTTTATACCCCACACCCAGTGCTCCATGCAATATATGCCCTTAATACCCACCACCTGGCTCACCCATCCCCTCAACACCCTCCCTTCCAAAACCCTCAGTTTGTTTCTGACTCCAAAGTCTCTCATGTTTTATCTCCCTCTCTGATTTACCCCAAATCACATTTCCTTTCCTTCTCCTACTGTCCTCCATATTACTCCTTATGCTCCACAAGTCAGTGAAACCATATATTTGATGTTCTCTGTTTGGCTTATTTCACTCAGCATAATCTCCTCCAATCTGGTCCATGTTGCTACAAAAGTTGGGTATTCATCCGTTCTGATGGAGGTGTAATATTCCATTGAATATATGGACCATATTTTCTTTATCCTTTTGTCTGTTGAAGGGCACCTTGGCTCTTTCCACAGTTTGGCAATTGTGGCCATTGCTGCGATGAACATTGGGGTACAAATGGCCCTTCTTTTCACTACATCTGTATCTTTGGGGTAAATACCCAGTAGTGCAATTGCGGGATGATATGGTAGCTCTATTTTAAATTTCTTTTAAAATATTTTATTTATGTATTTGATACAGAGAGAGATCACAAGTAGGCAGAGAGGAAGGTGGAGAGAGAGGAGGAGGAAGCAGGCTCCCCGCCGAGCAGAGAGCCCAATGCGGGCCTCGATCCCAGGACCCTGAGATCATGACCTGAGCTGAAGGCAGAGGCTTTAACCCACTGAGCCACCCAGACACCCTATTTTTAATTTTTTAAAGGAATCTCCACACTGTTTTCCAAAAGGGGCTGCAGCAAGCATTCCCACCAACAGTGTAGGAGGGTTCCCCTTTCTCCACAGCCTCTTCAACATTTGTTATTTCCTGTCCTGTTAATTTTGGCCATTCTGACTGATGTAAGGTGGTATCTCAATGTGGTTTTGATTTGAATTTCCCAGATAGCTAATGATGATGAAAAATTTTGATTTTAGCCATTTGTATGCCTTCTATGGAGAAGTGTCTGTTCATGTCTCCTGCTCATTTTTTGATGTGATCTTTTATTTTTTGGTTGTTGAGTTTGAGGAGTTCTTTATAGATATGAGCCCTTTGTCTGTAGTGTCATTTGTGAATATCTTCTCCCATTCTGTGGGTTGCCTCTTTGTTTTGTTGACTGTTTTCTTTGCTGTGCAGAAGATTTTATTTTGATGAAATCCCAAAAGTTCATTTTTGCTTTTGTTTCCGTTGCCTTTGGAGACGTGTCTTGAAAGAAGTTGTTGTGGCTGATGTCAAAGAGATAAGTTACTGCCTATGTTCTCTAGGATTTTGATAGATTCCTGCCTCACATTGAGGTCTTTCATCCATTTCGAGTTTATCTTTGTGTGTGGTGTACGAGAATCATCGAGTTTCATACTTCTGTGAAGTACAAAAGCTGTCCAAGAATTGGTGCCTTTAATGTGAAAGCAATTCTAGAGTCAGGAAACCAAAATCACATAATATTCCTAATAACTTCATTGTTAAAAAAAATTGATTTTATATTCTATGTAATCCCTCGATTTCTTAATCTTTGAAACTTAATGGAAATTGTACTTTATTATTCACTATTGCAAGTTAAATACTTCTGGTAGTAGTTAGAATAACATAAAATAATGGTGCATTGCACAATTTTTTATTTATAATGAAAAGAGTATACATTTAATTGTGATATAAAATATGCAAGAAATAATGGAACGTAAAGATACTTTAAGACAAATCACTAGTAGAATGAGTATACAATCCTAATTTTCTTAACTATGTGGATAAAGGTATGGTAACAGTAACTTTAAGATATTTATTAGCACTTAGTAAAATATTGTGCTACATTATTTTACCACAATACCCACTCATGTACAGCATGTTTTTTATGATAAATATTATTTGTTCTTCAAAGTAAACAAAAAATAATATAATTTGTAACAATTGTTTAAAAGACAAATGTTCCCTTTGCATATTAACACTCCTCATATTTGCATTTTGAAATATTTCATGACACTTTATTTGGAAATTGAGCATAAAAACTCCTTTAAATTTTACATGTCATCTAAAATGTCTCATCTTCGATCCTTCAAATACATCTCTTCTTAATTTCTCATTGCTGTCAATGACATTAACATTCAAATTGATTTTATTTTCCTCCCTCTACTACCTTCCCACTAACCCCTGTTGACTTGGTTGTTTTGTTTTACTCTACTCATGGTCTTGAATTTGCTCTCTCCCTAGTATTCATCCTAATCTATGCGTGTGGGGCTATTTGCTTATTAGTTTCAAAATTTCGATGTCTCAGAATTGTGATGCAATCCAGATTTAAATGCTAAAACAATCCTGCTCAAATATAATGCCCTTAATTCTTGTTCCAGGGTCTATGAGAAGTCACTATTATCTAACTTCGGCATGGTTTTTAAAGCCTGAATGACTAACAGATTTTCACTCTACCTTCATTCTCACTATATTTCTTTTATTCTCATATTATTCTTCAGTCAAACTCCAATAATTTCAATTATATTTTCACAATTTTGAGCATTTGTAATGATTTTTTTTTAAGATTTTACTGATTCATTTGTCAGACAGAGAGAGAGAGAGAGAAAGCACAAGCAGGGGAAGCATCAGGCAGGGGGAGAAGTAGGCTCTCCACTAAGCAAGAAGCCCAATGTGGGACTTGATCCCAGGACCCTGGGATCATGACCTGAGCTGAAGGCAGACCCCTAACCAACCAGCTGAAGGCAGACACTTAACCTGAGACACCCAGGTACCTTGTGTAATGATTAATTTTATGTGTCAACTTGACTGGGCCACTCAGGCATTTGGTTGAACATTATTCTGGGTGTGATTATGAGGATATTTCTGGGATGAAGTTAATATGTGAATAGGTAAAATAAGTAGACTGCCCTCCCAAATGTGGGTAGATTTCAACCTATCTGTTGAAGAACTGAATAGAACATTATCACCTTACACCTATCAGAATAACTAAAGTCAGCAACATAAGAAACAATAGGTGTTAGCTGGGATGTGGAGAAAAGGGGAATCTTCTTGCACTGTTAGTGGGAATGCAAATTAGTGTGGTTACTCTGAAACACAGCATGGAGGTTCTTCATCCAGCAATTGCACTACTAGGTATTTAACCAAATAATACAAAAATACTAATTCAAAGGGATACATGCATCCCGATGTTTATAGCATCATTACCTACAGTAACCAATTTACGGAAACAGGCCAAGTGTCCACTGACTGATGAATGGATAAAGAACATGTGGTATATATATATACAATGGAACATTACGCAGCCATAAATAAGAATGAAATCTTGCCACGTGCAATGACGTGGATGGAGCTAGAGAGTATTATGCTAAGCAAAATGAGTCAGAGAAAGACACATACCACATGATTTCACTCATATGCTGAACTTAATAAAGAAAGCAAACAAGCAAAGGGGAAAAAGAGAGAGGCAAACCAGGAAACAGACTCTTAAACTGATGGTTACCATAGGGGAGGTGGGTGGGGAGATGGGTGAAATAGGAGATGGGGATTAAGGAGGGCATTTGTTGTGATGAGAACTGGGTATTGTATGGAATTGTTGAATCACTATATTGTACACTTGAAACTAATATTGCACTGTATGTTAACTAACTGTAACTTAAATAAAAAGTTTAAAAAAAACATTAAGGCCAAATAATAGAGAATAGAATACTTTCTGCCTATCTTGAAATGGAACATTCTGGTCTTTTCTAGCCTTCTTACTTGGACTAAAACATCTGCTGTTTCTCAGGCTGGACTCAGGCTGGAATTGTATTTCACCTCTCCTGGGTCTCCAGCTTGCCAAGTACTTCTGTACTGGGACTCCTTCGCCTCTATAATCAGGGGAGTCAATTCCTTACTACCTACCTACCTACCATCTTTCTATCCATCCATCCAACCACATACACACCCACACACTTTTTATTGGTTCTGTTTTTCTGGAGAGCTCTAATAAAGAACTGTATCAAATTATGAGAAATTCTTGATTCTTTATGGGATGCAGTACTCTCTTCTTTAAGATATAGATTTCAAAACAATTATATCAAAGAAAAAAATTCTATGATTATCTTCATACAATACTATTTGTTATCTAACCTAGGTATAAAACTCATATGCTCAGTTTACCATATGCTAATTAAATGTATCAGTGAGTTTCTTCTTTATCTTCCTCAACCAGTTGCTTAACACTCTCACTTCTCAACTACATTTTTTTTTTAAAGATTTTATTTATTTGACAGAGAGATCACAAGTAGGCAGAGAGGCAGGCAGAGAGAGAGGAGGAAGCAGGCTCCCTGCTGAGCAGAGAGCCTGATGTGGGGCCTCGATCCCAGGACTTTGGGATCATGACCTGAGCCGAAGGCAGAGGCTTTAACCCACTGAGCCACCCAGGTGCCCCCCCAACTACATTTTGAGTAATATCTCTGGGTCCAGGACCACTATTCCCTAACAGGCATTTTATAAATGTTTGTTAAATGTTGGCAATCCATCTCCCCCTTGACAACTGTCAGTTTTCGCATCTTTGATATAAAAGAATTGGGCTAGATGAAGTTAATAAACCCTGCATCTGTCTGGGACCCACATAAATTCAGCAGAAAGAGTCCTCTAAAGTTCCAAAAGGCCTTAAAAGTATAGCAAATTTCACAATTAGTAACACCCTGAAAATATTCCATTTTAACCACACTTCTGTTGTACCTTTTTCCTTTGGGTTTTGACTAAATCCCTGGATCTTACCTTTTTGAGGATACATAGTAAATAAGTAAATAGTAAAAGGCAAGACTTGTTGAAAGGTATGTTATGAAAAGCTAGGTTGTCCCCTGGCCTAAGATCTGTCTGTCTCTTGATCCACTGGTCTACTACTCACTATTTACCAGGCCAGATTCTAGGTCAGACGATGAAAGGATAGTTCTGCTTACAACTATACTTCTCAGCACCGATCCTCTCTGAGCCTCCATGCTGTGACTGAAAGCAGCATTAAAAGTCAAACAATACTCTTAAGTTTTATAACAACAGACACGACTACCTTACTACACTTCTTTCCAGTGATTCTACTTCAAGAGGCAACCAATTTGAACTTGTTTAGCTTGTTCTACTGTTATCCACCTCCATATTTGAAATATGCTTATAATGTGCTTGTTTTCTTTATTTTGTCAGCTTTAAATACTGTCAGTTCTTACTATGGACGATAAACAAGACTTAGTGTTCTAAGATGCCTCTTATTTAACCATCTCCTTCCTCCTCTCTCGATCAATCTATAAAACATAATTTAAAAATTAATATCCAGTGTTTATATTTTTAGAATGTGTGAACACTATTATAGCTTGACTACTATGAACAAATTTCTTTTCACAAATTTTAAAAACATTTTTCTTGTAGTTAATAACTTCCTTGATTTGCTTCTTTGCTAATGTTTTTGTGACCCTAACACTGTTTCATCCTAAACTCTTTGATTTGAAACATATAAGGATTTCTTTCAGTTTCATTGTTTTTGTTTTCCATCAGAGACACCTCATCTGGAATCCTCCAACTCTTCAACTATTCCTTTTGGATTCTTCATTTCTTGCTCTCTCTTAGTTTACTTCCTTATTTTTGTAGATTTTTTTATCCTTGAGCATAAATGTAATAGCTGCTTTAAAAAACCCTATCTGCTAATATCAACCTCTGGTCATTTTGCAGTCAGTCTTCGTTTTGTCTTTTCTCTGGGGTATGAATCATGTTTGCCTGTTACTTCATATTTTAAGAAAGCTGGAATTTTATCTGAGATACTGTGAATGAGGTAGGACTCTGGATTCTGTTATGTTCCTCCAAAGAATACTGATTTTTTTTTTTCTTCAACAGACAGAATGAAAACTAGAAAACTAGAATGAGCTCAAACAGCAATACCTTTCTTCCTCCCCCAGTGAGGGGCTAAGTTAAAAATACCAGAGCTAGGGGAGAAAGGATTTATGGGAAATCAAAATTCAAAGATCCAGTACCCTGAAAATTCATTTAAGCTACCTTCACATTCAGTTAGTAAACTGGGTATGAAATTTGAGCTTAAAAATCATTTCCTTCAGAATTTTAAAGGCACTGCTCTACCGTCTTCTGGCTTAAAATGTTGCTGTTGAGAAATTACTTGTTGTTATTTCTATTCTCCTCTGAAAAACTTTAAGTGTTTTTCTTTTCATACCTAAAATTCTGAAATTTCATGGTATAGTGCCATGGTGAGGGTCTTTCTTCATATATTTTCTTGGTACTCACAAAGATACTGTAACCCATATATTTCTGTCCTTTATGTCTGGTAAGTTTTCTTGCATCACTCTAAAAATTTTTTCCTTCTGTTTTCTGGGTTCCTTTTAGAATGTCTATTAATTGAATGTTTGTGCTCTTTGTGCCTAGGATCTCTAGTACCGGAGTTTGTTTTATTCAACCTCTCTAGAGAGTAAACCTACGCTATTTTTGCCAAGTGGATAAAGGATAGTTGACTGCCTATATGGCTTTGGCAGTGACTGGGATCTTTATACTTTCAAAAAATCCTCCTGCTTCTCATCCAACCCAAGACTTCTTTCTTCAGAGGTACTTTCAATCTTGATTTGTTTCCTGGTTCCAAGGTTTCATTTTTCTCAGAATTTTTAAACTTTTGGCATTTATATCCACCTTTAAGCTTCCACATTTTTTTTAACATATTTCATCTGTTATTTAATCTTCACCCATTTGGTCTTTGTAGGTTTATGTCTCTTGAAAGTATTTTGCTGTCCTCTAGTATGGTTCCAGGACAGTTAGAGATAAGCACATGCATCACCCATGTTTAAGCAGAAATGGATACTCCTTTTTTTAAAATGTTAACATTTATTGAATGTACTATCCTATGCTTCTTATCTTCTATATATCATCTCTTTTAACCCTTATGAAAAAGCTGAGCGATGTTCAGGTACAAAAAACTGGTACTAAATAATAAATACTTAACATCAAGCCATTCATCTTTCTCTCCAAGATTAATTTCTTATTCAGAAATCCAGGAAGGTATGATCATTAAATCAAGCCTTACATTGCATAGATGTCTACCCACAGAAACATTTATTTGCCTTTCAAAACATTTTCATTGCTGGCAATGAAATGGTTGCCAAAATAAAAATGGTTTGGATCAAAACATCCAAGCCAGTTGCTTCATGCAGACATAGCTTTAGGACTGAGGACTAAGCAAGTGTTCGAAAGGAAATGGATTTGTAACTAAATATAGTTAACATTCAGGATACTATAAATGTAAGATATATGACTTCGTATTTTCCTATCATATGATCTCCTTATTCTTTGTTGGTGACTGGTCTTCCACTGTCTTAGACATCTGAAATATAAACAAGTATATAAATTGATAAAAGATGTGCCTAACTTTTTAGAGTTTCATTTTAACTCTTCTTTTTAAAATAGTAAGTCAAACACAGTTAAGTCAAGTTTTAAAAAATATGATAAAGCTATAATTATCAGTATCTCATGACTCAAAGAATTCATTTTTATTTATATACATATTTTAAAGAATTACCAAGCCACAATCAATATAAGCCTGCAAAGTTTTAAAAATGTCCAATAAACAATGGCAGCATTTATTGTATAAGAACAGAAAATTTGACAAGGAACTAGTTCTTTGGTTACTCTCATTTAAATATGAAATTTGAAAGTTTTAAACTATTTTGCATAGAAGTTATTCATAAGCAACTTTTAAGTCTAAACACATCAAGGTTTGTAAGTAAGCAAAGGGATATGTTGGAAAATTTTTAAGGTTGAAATTAAAGTAATAACCTATAGTGTAAATAGTATACTATTCTTGTTTATACCTTAACTACCACACTAAACTGGATTATAGTTTATTATTTATTTTTTAAAAGATTTTATTTATTTATTTGACACAGAGAGAGAGAGTACAAGCAGGGAGAGTGGCAGGGAGAGGCAGAAGCAGGTTCCTGCTGAGCAGAGAGCCCCACATAGGGCTAAATTCCAGGACCCTGGGATCATGACCTGAGCCAAAGGCAGATGCTTAACCAACTGAGCCACCCAGGGAGTCCTGCATTATAGTTTAAATACTATACTATTAACTAACTATAGTTAGTACTATTTAAAATTTAATTATTTACTATTTAACTATTAAAACTCGAATACTATTTAACTGCTTCAACCAGTACACAGAAAACAGAGAAGGAGGCAAACCATAATACACTCTAAACAAACTGAGGGTTGCTGAAGGGGAGGTGTGTGGGGCAATGGGATAACTGGGAGATGGACATCAAGGAGGGCACTTGATGGAATGAGCATTGGGTGTTACATGCAACTGATCACCAAATTCTACCCCTGAAACTAATAATAGAGTAGATGCTAAGTTGAATTTAAATTAAATATAAAAATTAAAAAAGTAAACTAAAATACATTAAAATTGTAGAGAGATGGTACGTCTTGACTTTGCTCATCATCTACACAGCTACTGTTCAGCTACTGTTCAATAATTGAAAATGATACAGTGTGAATATATGAGTGTACATTTTATTTGCATTTCTTAAAATTTTAAAAGCATAAATATTTTGGTAAATTACAAAAGGTGTACTTTTCTTGTCTACAATTAATGACTCTTTTTTCTTTGCTTATTTCATGGTCTGTGCTTCCCTCCTTATTTCCTTCTGTTTCCAGCTTTCTATAAAGGTATCCACTCAAAGAGTTGTGGCCATTAGTTATTTCTCCAAAGGACAAAAATCTAACAGGTAAAAGACTGAGTTAATTACTTTTCTTTGGAACTCTGCCTAATTTTTCACATGATAACGTGATTTCATTTCACCCTAGAATGTTTAGGAATAAACACAGGTCTTAAGGGTGCCTAGGTGGTTCAGTTTTTAAGTGTCTGCCTTCAGCTCAAGTCATGATCCTATAGTCCCAGGGTCAAGCCCCGCATTGGGCTCCCTGCTTGGCAGGAAGCCTGCTTCTCCCTCCTTCACACTTCCCTGCTTGTGTTCCCTCTCTAGCTGTGTTTCTCTCTGTAAAATAAATAAATAAAATCTTAAAAAAAGAGAGAACAAACACAGGTCTTGTACTATATCTTCATGGTTAGATAGGGCTATTAAAAGACTTAACTACAACAGACCACACACAGACCAATGTAATGACTGGAAAAATTACCAAATGGAAAGAATAAGGTAATCCTAAAGAATAATCATGAGGAATGAGGAAAACTGATTTCTAATTTTATCTCTATTACTATTAGCCTTGTTTTGGCAAAAGCAATCCTATAATTTGGTCCTTTTGGTGAGAAAACACATGGAAAAAGTGCCTACTTTAGAATTTCAGAGTTCTAGTCCCAGATACTGGGTCTCAGAACCCATTCAATGCATGAGGAAGGCAAGTGTCTGCTATGAAACTCAGTGAAGGTGTGGCTTCCTGTCAGTACTGTATATCTTGAAGAGTGTTCCAGAGCATTTAGATCATTACCATTTATGACCTAACTTAGCAGTTCTTCTCCACATGGACCACTATATAAACTGATTTCACAAACAGTTTAATCAAGAAGCTTTAAAAAATCATTAACTTGAAAAAAGCTTCCCAAACAACTGATTGTTTTCCCTTTCACAAAATTTTTAAAAATGCCTAGGGTTTGATGTTTATGTGAGACATTGTCATGCAGCATACGGTAAGGCCTGAAAAACTGCTATGTACGTTTATTCAGATAGGAGAATTGAAACTTCAAGGCTATCATAAACAAGACTACCATTTCCTGTATTCACGAGATGGACTATTATTGGCCTACTGCTTAACACTAATTTTACCATAAGCAAATTTAGGATGTAAAAATTTGTTTGGATATATAAATATACATATAGATACACATATATACATACCATACACATACATACCTGCACATACATGTACATGTATACATAGACACACACATACACATTTCTATGTATACAGAGTATGCATATCACTAAAATCCCTATCTTAATACATTTTTAAAAAGTAACTCTCATCTGAAATAAAAGGGAAAACCTACAGAGTTCTTTTGATAGAGAATGGCTTCACTTTTCATGTTGAATCACCCCAATATGAAATATAAAGCATGCCTTCAGGTGCCTATGTTCTTGAGGCTATAGTTTTAAACAGAAGAGTAGCTCTTTCTGGTCCTCAATTTCTTCAAATGGGAAGCTTTTATTTCCCGGTTCTAGTTTTTAACCTTAGGTATAGCTTTCTTTTGGCTTCATAGTTAAATGCTTCCATCAATGAGAGAAGAAATAAAAAGAAAAGCTCAAAGAGGTGTAGCAGGGAGTCAGTCCCCCACCCCAAAATCTACTTGGTTAAACCAGGAGAAATAGCAAAAATCCAATTAATTTTGTAAATGTGGAATGAAGTATGAGGTTGGATCATTATTTAGCATTAATAACTTTTTTTAACAACAATATTCACATGGTACACAAGTCAGCAGGTCATAGAGTTAATTATTCCAGTACCCTACCCAGTAGTTCCAGATACATTTGAAAGCCAAAGTCAGTTGCAAAATGGGATGAAAGCAATGCAATTACTAATACATAATTAAGACTGGTCTGTTTCTGATTCTAATCTGCTCTTTGCTTTTATCATATGATGAACAGAGATAATTTGTATATACTTCTCCCCTCAGTCTGCTGGAGAAAGTAGCCCTATTCAAATTTTGTATTCAAACTTTGCTTGCACAGGAAAACCAATCAATGTTGTACATAGAATTTATCAAATTAGAAGACATATATGTAAAACTAAATGAAAAGTCAGGTTTCCTGGGCTCAGCTGTCAGTGCCATATTCTACTCAAGAATTAAAAAGGTTATTGAAAAGGGCTCAAAGGTGAAATAATACAGATCTTGTTACACTCACAGGTCATTGTGAAGATCAAATGAAATAATGTGGTATAGGCACTTGGTGGGCTAAAAAGCACCATAAAAGCATAACATATTGCTTAGGAATGACTCATTCTTGGTTAGAAGATGAAAAAAGTAATCTGTATAAGGAAAGAAAAAAAAAAAGTCTACCAATAATTTGATAAGCAGAGAAAATGTTTTAGATTTGTTACTTAAACCCAAACCAGGATATTCTTGAAATTCTTTAACATCAAGCTAAAAAGGTACAACCATCCAACAACACTGCCACGGTCACATTTTAAGAAAGCAGACAACATAGAGAGGACAGAGTCCCACATCCTTCAAAAATTTCAAGTGAGATGCCATGGCCTCTCTGAGGTCTCCTCTAATTCGAGCACAGACCTAATTACCCCCTTTCCGTTGTGCTTCTGGGGACACTGTAGGACTTCACCAGTTTACCACTTATCGACCTATTTTGTAAAGATCTCTTTATAAAAAGGTTTCCCTTCCAGAATGCAAATTCCATTAATGCAGTCTCCACAGACCACATAAAGGTTATTAATCTTAAGAGAGTCTCAAAGACACTGCTACAGATTATCTGAAATGTATAAAGAAAATATTCTGTCTCATCTGGAATTAGTTCAGTTAGATACTAGCCATGATGAATTTCCAGCCTAAAGGTGAATCAAGTTGAGCCTCTAACCCTAACCAGGATTTGTAGAAAACCTCAGTTTATATAATTTATCTGGCTGAATCTCAGCTAACGTATGTATGGGGATGACCCATATAGGATCACCAATATCTACTCGAATATCTCAGTCAGTTTATCAGTTAGGGGCTCGGAAGAAAAAAAGATAGCATAGTTAAACTGGGAACAGAAACTATTTATGAAGATGTGGGGAAGGTTTAGGGAAACCACAAGGGGTAGTGGGGCACCCTTATGGCTCTAAGAGCAACCAAGGCTATTATGAACACTAGGTTTAGCAGGGTAAGGGGAAGGCAGCCACCACCTGAGCTCAGAAGCTGGTAAGCCCACCCTGGCCGGGATACAGCCACCTTTGGCCTATATTCATTCATCCCACTCTCAGCAATCCTGCTGATGCCTCTCTAACTGAACCAGAAGTCACATGGCAAGAGAGATCCAAAGAGATGAGCCTTCCAGGGTACAGAAAAGATGGAAGGGACAAATGTTAGATGTCCATTATCATCTGAGTCTTTAGTCTTACTAAGGCTACCTTCCCCCTTAAATACCAGAAGTAGAACGGTTTTCATTTCCTTTTAAAAATGCTTCTGTTCAGACAATTTAAAAACAGAAACGGGTGGGAAGTGTCCTCCTCCAAACATACAATGTGATTTGGTGATGGAAATTATAATTCTAGATTTTGAGACTTAATCTAAGGAAGGGTAGCACTAATAATATGAAGAATAAGAACATAAACGGGCACTTATTGAATACATTACAAGATGACTGACATATTTGACATTTTAAAAATTGTTAGTTTTTCTAATCTTTGCACAACTCCTATGAGTTAAGGGATATTCATATTTTACAGTTTTTTTTTTTAAAGATATTATTTATTTATTTGACAGAGAGAAACACAGGTAGAGAGGGAACACTAGCAGGGGGAGTGAGAGAGGGAGAAGCAGGCTTCCTGCCAAGCAGGGAGCCAGATGCGGGACTCCAGGATCACAATGTGAGGCAAAGGCCTTCACTTAACCAACTGAGCCACCTAGGTGCCCCTATAGTTTTGTTTTTGTAAATAGATAAGGAATAGCAGCTCAGAGCATTTACATGACAAAGATGGGACTGGAACAAGTCTTTCAGATAATAACTCCCTGTTTCCACTTACCCCTGGCTATAGCACACAGCTAACTTTTCCATTTTCCTCATGTAAACTAATATTTAATAGATCCTGCATATAAACTAATATTTAAATATGTACAATTCAGTAACTTGACCAATGAACCTTCAGCACTTTATAGACTTTCAACAGCATTAAAAGTTCAATATAATTTTCATGGAGTTTTAAAAGTCTCTGATAAATTTCCGTAAATATTCTAGTGTAAACATAGTTTGGTTTTTGGAATAGAAAGTTTTTTTTCATAAGGTCCATAACAGATCTACCCTTAGACATACAGCAATTAGTTTAGAAGTCTGAATGTGCCATTAAGACTTTAAGGGGTGGTCGGATGGCTCAGTTGGTTAAGTGTGTGCCTGAGGCTCAGGTCACGATCCTGGGGTCTATGATCCTGGAGCCCTGAGTCAGGTTCCATGCTCAGTGGGGAGCCTGCTTCTCCCTCTGCCTCTATCCCTCCCTCTGCTCATGCTCTCTCTCTCTCTCTCTCAAATAAACAAATAAAATCTTCTTAAAAAACAGTTTAATTAAATTCAAAGTTAGTAGCTAATGTTTCACTCTAACCCTGGGTGTATGATCTTGTGCCAAATTATTAATGTGTCTTATCTTCAAGTCCCCATTTTTAATATAGATGTAATGATACTTGCATCTCGGGGTTGTGTAAGGACCACATTAAATTATATAGGCAGAGTGTCTGGCACAGATTCTCAAGAAATATTTACTCCTGTTGTATCCTCACCATTTTCTGTCCCAAAGGATGTGTGTCAGAGTTCATGTGAAAAGTGTGAGCAGAAAGCCTGAGGAGAAGTGCTTCTCTCTGCTTCCTTGTAGGGGAGGGTGGAGATGGGAAGGGGAATTTTCACCAACTAATGTTATTCAAGTGTCATATGTTTACAGCTTCTGGTGTTGCCCCATCCCCATCAACATTTGTGCTCTGTACTGTTTAAATAATTTGTTTAGTTATGTACTGTCACAGTCACAGCTATGAATTAGAAGGGAAAAACTCCCCCAAACGATTTACTTTTGTGATAATGGCAACTGGTGAATAAATGTAATGAGTACTACAAATATATAATTAATTGTAGGTAGAAAACTCACTTTGCATTTGTACTTCTCTAAAGCACCTAACCTAGTATATAGTACAAGTAATTAAGACAAATTAAAAATAAGAAAGGATGAGTAAGTTGGATGATTAATCCAGGTCTAACATTCCCAAACAGAAGTTCTAGAAAGAATAGGGAGGGAAAGGAACATTTGAAGAAATGAAGAAAATTTCCCATCACTGAAAAACATAAGATTCCAGACTCTCTTAATTGTTCAACACAGTGAATGAAAAAGGACACATCAAGTCGCCATACATTCATTCATTCACAAATATTTACTGAGAACCAGGTACAACTCTTGATGACAGGGATATAGAACATTAAATTAGTCAAAATCCACACTGTCATGGAGCTTGTATTTCAGGAGTCGGAAACACATAATAAACTCTTGAACATGTCATCCTAATCCCTATGCTATCACAAAAAGACTAAAAAAAAATTTAAGAAGGGAAAAAAGACTGAAAAAAGACTGCTAGAGAGGTATGTGCGGGCTATTATTTTATAAGGGTAATCAGGGAAGTACTCACTAAAGTAACACCTGAGCAGAAAATCAGCAAGAAGGGGATGAGCCACATGGACACGAGGGAGAACACAGCACACAGGAGGAATAGGAAAAATAAAGGCTCAGAGGCAAGACCATTCTTGGACAAGATAGAGGAAAAGAAAGGAGGCTAATCTGGCTATAGAAAAGAGAATGGTTATGGATAAGATCCGAAAGGCAGCCAAGGTGGGATGGGCGCATGTCATGTAAAACATTCTAGATATATTACTGGGAAATTTCAGAATTCTAAGGACAAAGAGTAGATATTAGAACCTTACAGAAATAAGGGAAAAAACAGTTCACATGTAAAAGGTTAAATATTAGAATGTCATCTCAACAACCTCTAACAACAGAAAGTAATGGAGAAATGGCTTCAAAATCCTGAGGTAAAATAATTTCTAACCTAAAAGTTTTTGCATATAGGCAAATTGTCAAAAGTCTCTAACGGTAGAGTAAACTAATTTAAGACAGGCAAATTATATAAAAATTTACCTCCTTGGATGCTTTTTCTAATTTATTTTTGAGTATGGTTGACACACAATCACAAATTGTTTCTCAGAAAGCTAATGGACAAGGTATTCCAGCAAAATAACGGAATAAGGAAAAATTTTCCTTGGCTTACTTCCTTGTAGGAAGCAGTGTAAGACGTAAGTATGCTACAGAGAATGAAATAAAATCCCCAAGATATGACGGTAGATACCCAGGATGGTAAAGAGCAATCTCTCCAGACTGGAACAAGTAGCCAGAGGGCTTGAAATGCCCAGATTTCGAGATCCCCAAACACTACCAGGGTGTCCAGTCCGATGCAAAAGCAGAGCCTTTATTCGAGCTAGCTCGGGCTCAGTCTACCACTCACACCAACGCAGCCGCAAGAGGCAGAGAAAGAGGAAGCACAATAGTTTTATAGGGGGCGGGTGGCAATAGGTGGGGTGATGTTGGTGGCTTATACTGATTGGCCAAGCGTCAGTTGCGTAAGGCGGGCTAGGCGAGGGTTGGGCAATATTCAAGTGCAGTTTTTCTGGGGAGGGATCAAGCTGGGGTCTACACAAGATGGAGGGCGCAGCACACAAGATGGAGTTAGTTTTTATTCTGCCTTTTTAGGCTGAAAGAAAGGTATTCTTTTTTTTTTTTTTTTTTTTAAGATTTTATTTATTCATTTGACAGAGAGAGATAACAAGTAGGCAGAGAGGCAGGCAGAGAGAGGAGGAAGCAGGTTCCCCGCTGAGCAGAGAGCCCGATGCGGGCCTCAATCCCAGGACCCTGAGATCGTGACCTGAGCCCAAGGCAGAGGCTTAACCCCTTGAGCCACCCAGGCGCCTAGCTCTAGGAAAGGTATTCTTAAAAAAGATGAAATTACAGGAAATATCTTTTTAAATTTATATCCAGAGGAGATTTGCATTTCATTGAGAGCTGGGTATGAATTACCGGCAGATTAATAGAGAACTCAGCAAAGGGGTAAGACTTTACCCTGCAAGGGTATTTTTTATTCGCTGCAAGTAAAATAAAACAAAAATTACAAGAAAATGCAAATACGATACTGCACAATTCGGCTATGGATTCAGGTGATCTCAGAACCAAAGCAATGTAAACAATGACTAACGAATCAAGTGAAAATTAGGATATAACTGTCTTAGGACGTTGGAGCAGGAGTGGCTGCAGTGGAAAGGGAGGTGTGTGAAGGGAGAAAGGAAGGATTAAGGAATAAAAAGGAAGAGAACTTATGTGGGATAGTAGATGAATAGGATGAGAATAGACGAAAATTTGACAGAAGAAAGGGGCAGTTTATTTCAGTGGGAAAATAGAATTATTTAATCAGTGGTCTGACAAACAGCTAACTAAAGAAAAAAAAAGTAAGATTTCATCTTATGCCACATGTAAAATAAATTCCACATAAATTAAAAACTTTAAATGCAAAAGATGAAATGATAGAAATCATGAAAAAAGATCCAGGGCCTACATCTACAATTTCAGGGTGCTGGCGACCTTCTCATGCATGGCTAGAAGTCTACAAAGAAAACCTAGGCCTCATGGCAGCTGGTCTCTCAAGAAGACCCCAGTGAACAGTTCCTGGATTCATGCCCTTAGCTAGTTCTCTTCCACAGTGAATCTAGGCTGGACTGCGACTTGTTCTACTCAACAGTCATAGAGGAGGTCATGTTCCAGGGCTTTCCTGCCTTGACAATAAAACGTTGCTGCACTTTCTACTTCTGAAATTTTTAGAGTATGGTGCCACCAAATGAGAATCTGCTGGACAGACCACATAAAGGGACTAGACAGAGAGGAGAGGCACTGAGTCTGCATAGGGAAGGAGGGAAGTCCAGCCTTCCTAAGAATCCTGGCCAGGATTCCAGATGACACAGCTCTAGGTACCATCTGACCACAACCAGGTGAATCCAGAAAACAAGCTAATCCACTGCTAGAGAGAAACTTCTGGAGGGCAGTTTCAACTTGCATGCTAATGAAGTTAATGCCCTCTGACCCTATAATTTTATTTCTAGATATTTATCTTAGAAAAGAAGCAGTTACTGACAAGGATTTATGAACATGGGTACTTTTTGCAAAACACTAAAACAGCAAAACACTAGAAAGGCACACACTTCTACTGACAGGAGCTAGCTTTCTCATATTGGCATGTGATTCTGCCATATTCACTAACAGGACAGATTCTGATGATAAAATGCTAAATTTAAACAGCAGAATGCAAATCGGAAGTGCAGTAATGATAATTTTTTGAAGTAAAATTTTATAAATAGAGACAATATTACATGAAGACTAAATAGTTTTATCTAGATAGTAAAATCTTACGTGATTTTTATTTTAGTTTCTATTTCAGTATTATTCAAATTTGCTACAATTAACTTTATCCCTTTTAAACTGACAGTTAATGTATTCAATTGTGTCTTCAGGTTTAAAAGGTAAGGGACTGTTGATTCAGGTAAAAATTTTGTGGGTGAGGCAATTTATCCTGGGGCTTAGGAACCTTCTGAAACTGTATGTAAAATGTTGTTTAGCTGGGAGGCAATCTACA
Source organism: Spilogale gracilis (assembly GCA_004023965.1). NCBI lineage: Eukaryota > Metazoa > Chordata > Mammalia > Carnivora > Mephitidae > Spilogale > Spilogale gracilis. The sequence continues at coordinate 62,380 of PITA01006055.1, read as the reverse complement.
ATTTCAACAGATTCGCAAAGACAACCAAGACAAACCACTAAAAGATAACATTTTTAAAAATTTACATATAAATATCCTGATAAAAATATCCAAAAGTTATTTTCCAAAACGACTTGAGTTTTACTTATAGTCTAAAACTTGTCTTCCTGGGCCTAACAGAGAAACTGCTCCCTCCCGGGCTTGTTCAGATATTCAAATTAATTCTTTAAGCCAACCCCACCCTATTTCTCCTCTCCCTGCCTTCCCTCCTCTCACACACTAATCCAAAAACTTTCTTGTATATACAGGTTTTACTAGCATTAAAAACATGTATGACAGGTTGTAAAACCAAAATGAAAAGAGCTGAATGTATGACGTGCACCAATAGTTCATACACAGAGAGATGCAGGAACCAGTAAAGAAAATGAAATGCCCAGTGATTAGAGCAGCTCTTTATAGTATAAAACTGCTTTGTTTTTGCTTTTACGTCACTTTTCGTAATAGTCAGGAATGAATATTTCACCAGGATAAAAAGTCAAACCAGTTAACAATTTTAAGTGTACTTAAAAACACTGAATGACACTGGGTGAGAAGTGCCTGAGTTTAATTTTGGCTTTAAATACACACAAAACAGCTATCATAGTCTATGCGAATATGAAAGACTCCTCTAGTTGTTATTTTGTTTGAGGCACCAGGACTTCTTTATTCCCAATCTGCCATAATCTTTTATAATGCTAACAGAAAACTATTTTTCAACATAAACAAGATAAATGAATATAGCATATAAGACATACAAATATAATTTAAAGAGAAGGTATGATTTTTAAAAAGTTCTCTTGGTATAAAAACTAAAACTTATTTGATAAGGACTGAGTTGGCAACTAGTTTAATTATACTTTACCGTGTATATCTATCTTATGGCACTGGCTTTTAAATGATTGAATCGTTATTAAAAATCTCAGCACTATTTTCAGAGAAGCATCTAACTTGGATTTTTTTTTTTTAAGATTTTATTTATTTGACCGAGAGAAACACAGCTAGAAAGGGAACATAAGCAGGGGGAGTGAGAGAGGGAGAAGAAGGCTTTCCGCCAAGCAGGGAGCCTGACACGGGGCTTGATCACGGGACTCTGGGATCCTGACCTGAGCCTAAGAGAGGCTTAATGACTGAACCACCCAGGTGCCCCCCAACTTAGATTTAACCATCAGATTTTTCTAGGGAAAAATGTTTTTGTATTTTTTGATTAACATTTACTTCCCAAGAACATTGAATTGAAAGGCTATTTCACTTTCCTTTAGTGCAGAAAGGATCCCATTTAAACTTTAGAAGGCATAGAAAAAAATAAACAAGTTTGGCGAACATAATTTCCCATTTATTCCTTTTGAAAATTTATGAAATAAAATCTATTATTTAATTACATTGGATCAAGAAAAAGGAAGAAAAAGATGCACTTAAGTCACAACAGCCATAAAAGAATAAATTATTATGTTTTCTCTTGGAAGAAAAGTGTTTTAATATGTGGATGGGCATTGTCTGAACAGTTCAACTCTACTTTGCTAAGGTGTAAAAGGTTTCAAATAAAAGTCAACAATAAAATGACAAGTGTCAAAATTGAAGGAATAAAAGACCTGTTAGTTAGGACTAATTTATGGGTGTTTCTGTAATATTAAACTTTTTGCTCTGAAGTCTGCTTCTATCAGTTAAGTAAACATCATAAACACATATACAATTATGACATGCACAACTAAGAAAATTCTATTATACAGGTAGAATTTATTTTGCCATGCTTGAATAAAATTTGCAAGATGTTCCAAATTTAGTACAATGGTTATAGAAATAAGAATAAAGGTTTTCAGCTTTTTAACCTGCAAGAGGATTCTGGAATTGATTAGACTCCAGCAGGGCACTAAAAGGATGAACACTGATGTTTAGATCCGACAGTCACTGTCTTCAGATGCTCTGCAGTAGAGGTTAACAAACTTTTGTATAAAGGGCCGAACAGTAAATATTTTCAGCATTGCAGGCCATACACTTTCTGTCACCTCTATTCACCTCTACTATCATGGCGTAAAAAGAGCCATACACAATATAACAGTGAATGAGCGTGGCTGTGTTCCAATAAAATTCTATTTACCAAAAGAGGCAAAGGGCCAGATTTGGCCCACGGGCCATCATTTGCTAGTCCCTGGTCTAAAGTATTGTGGAGAAAATATGAAAACTGTATTGTGTTGGAAGATAATGTTATGCTATAAAGTAAAACAAAACAAAACAACAGCACTCAAAACAACATAAACTGAAGAGTTGAAACGTTCAGCCATTATGTACCTGCAGCTAAAGAATAGTTGGAATAACATAGGATTAGTTATATTAGCTGTTCAGAAGTTTTGCTCTGACCTAAATAACATTTAGAACTTCTGACATTTATCTGTAAAGTATATCCTTGCAAAATCCCATTTTCTCCTAATGCTTTTACCCTTACAGCCTATAGGCTCCTCAAAAAATCCAAAACTAAACTTTTTCAAATAGAAATTCATACTTTTAAATAATACACTAAATACTGTATTTCTACTGTGCTTTCATTTACTCTCAAATAGTGAACTAGATAATGATTACTGATAATTTTACTGAATTACAGTACATTTATACAATTAAATGTTGACAGTGATAAGGAAATCTAGAATACAAACGCACCATAAGCCCCAAACTTTAAATACTTAATTGTTCTCCCTCTCTTCTTCTTCTTCTTCTTTTTTTCCTTTTCTCCCTCTCTACTTTTAAGAGATTTTTCCCTTTTATATATGTGTGGTAAAACAATTGGGCATCAAACTTTTGTTATGCAATTAATTTCTTCCATTTCAAAAGTGAGTTAGTATTAATTTAGCAAAGATAAAACCAGTCACTATTTTTGTCTTATTCTATAGAAGGAAGACTAAAGCAAGTTTTGGCTTTTAATTTTTCTTCAGTTATGTATTCACTAAATGTTTACTGAATACCTACTATATACTATGCATGATGCTACAAGTTAGGGTACTGTATTGAAAAAAAAAACAGCCATGGTCTGTGCCTTCAAGGATCTTCCATTATGACAGCAAAGAAATACATCAATAAATGAAAGTTTTACAAGTCATAATAAATGATATAAAAAAACTCCAGGTTGCTGAAATAACCTATAATAGAGAAGGCATCTACATTAGACAGGGTGTCAAGGAATATCTTTCCAACAGGACATTTTAGCTGAGATTTAGGACCTCAAGGGATATAGGGCTCCAGGCATTCGAAGTGCACTCACTGGTGGGGAGAAAAGGGTCGAGAGTTGCACACCAGGTAGAAGGAAGAACATATACAAAGACCCTTAGTAAAGAATGTGGTCTGAATGAGAAACTGAGAGATGACAATAGTGAGTTAAAGAAATAAAAATGAACAAATGAGGACAGAGAAAAGGGCAGTAGTCAGTTCTTGCAGTGCAGTGTCAGCCACCATGAGAAGTCTGAATTTATTCTAAGTGCAGTGGAAGCCACTGAAGAGCTTTAAGTTGGGGGACCACGTGATTTATCTAGATTAGGACTCTGTGAGTATAAAAGAGTGCACTACCAGCAATTATGCCGGGATCACTGGCTTAAACCGGAGTGTCCTGGGTAAATGGAGACCTAACAGAATAGTGGCAAGGTCTGACTGCATTCTGAGAACCTTCTGCTGTTGTGAGGAGAATGGACTGAATCAGGGCAAGACTAGATGCAGGAAGACCAGTGAGTTTACTATGGCAGTTCTCTAAAAGAGAAATGGGTGGTGCTTGATGACACCAGTAACAGGAAGCAGTAGATGCAATGGAGATATACTTTGTAGGTAGACTCAACAGAACTCAATACTCACCCATAAGTTTATTCAAGGATAAGACTGGTAAAGTGCCAAGTAAAGAACTATTAATGAAGTGACGGAAGGGATATACTGACTTACCATACAATACTTAAGATACTAAGCGATACTCCTGAAACCAATGTAACACTGTGTCAACTATACTCAAAAAAAAAAAAAAAAAAGATTATGATTCCACAAAATACTACAGAACCATAAATGGGCACCTGCGCTGCTCACTTGGTTAAATGTCCAGCTCTTGATTTTGGCTCAGGTCATGCCCAGCATGGATCTGCTTAAGACTCTCTCTCTGTCCTTCTGATCCTTCCCTTCTCTTTCTCTCTCTCTCTCTCTCTCTCAAGAAAAAAAAATTAAGTTAAAAAAAAGTTTAAAAAACCCATAAAAAATATGTGCATACCATCTGCAACAATTTTAACTAATCCTGTCTGTACTCATCCAAAGTAACGAACATTCATGAAAAGTGCTAGTAAATGTTGATTTTAAAAACTATTTAAAAGAAAAGTGATATTCTTATGTAAAGCTAAACTCAGGTTTCTGGGATATTTGTAGTTCCTTAGTTTACACAGACCTATATAGTCAATAACAGATAAGGTGTTAATAGATTTTCAATATTTCATTATTTTATAAGTCTCAAAGTTCAACTCACAAGCATTTCTTTAAAAACCTTCAAAGTTGGGGTGCCTGGGTGGCTCAGTTGGTTGAGCAACTGCCTTCAGCTCAGGTCATGATCCCGGAGACCCGGGATCGAGTCCCACATTGGGGTCCTTGCTTGGCAGGAAACCTGCTTCTCCCTCTCTCACTTCCCCTGCTTGTGTTCCCTCTCTGGCTGTGATTCTCTCTGCCAAATAAATAAAATCTTTAAACAAACAAACAAACAAAAAAAACCCCACAAACCTTCAAAGTTAATGACTAGTTCATGTAAACTTGCCAAATGAGAAATGCATAGGAAATGGAAATTCCTTTGCAGAACACAACATGTAGAGGAAAAAAAAAACCCTCATTCTTATTTATCACCTTACAAAAAATCGTTTCCTCCTCACTAGTCAAAAGTCCTCAAAGCAGGTAAAAGTGTCTTGTGCCAAGAGAACATTATAAATATGTACATCTCAGGATTCAGTGATTTTGTCTTTCTGGGTCTTGCTTTCCTCCTGTAAAATGGGAGATAGTAAGAATTTCTTAGGATTATTGTTTAGATGAACATGGCTTCTTCTACAAGAATACAGAGACACCACTGTATTCAGACCTGGGTCTTAGGGTAAGCTAAGCTAAAGAAGAAACATGCAACACATCTTCCAGAAGTGCTGACTCAATTAGACTGTAATTAAAATAGTGCATTTACACTGAAATAGACACAAATACATAATGGCATAGAATACAAAATTTGAATTAAATTTCATTTTTAAAAAATTTCTTAAAAGTCACACTCACATAACTATCCATTTAGTCAAATCTATCCATATAGGGGTAAAAATATGCAAGTATCCGGAACACAGCAGGGCTACTTACAGTACGCCTGGACCAGGGCAGGCACTCTATGTATGGTATTCGTAGGGAAAACTAGCTTTAGTGCTTATGAAATGGCTGGTATATAATGATTTTATGAAAGAATTATCCCTTTCTCAACATTTTGTTCAAAAAAGGGACCTGACAGAATGGTCCTCCTTTTCCAAATATTAAATAAAACAGCGTGGCATTCAGCGCATGTAAAAGGAATCTTTTTGGTCTCACTGGTGATATGGACTATCCCATAAGACACACATTCTCCTGAGAGCCTTACAGCTAAAAACAAACAAAATCAAGGCAGATTACAAAGATAATGTAAAAATTTTAACTCAGTTAATTCGGACCAAATTTCCTTTTATTCTCCATTCATATAAATGAGAGAGGCAACAATACACACACACACACACGCACACACACACACGAAACTTTGATGTTGTTAGTTCTTTACCCCAGTCCTTTGCCTCAGGCAAAATTCCCACACAGAACAAAATTCAGACTTCTATGTAAGTTAAAAATCCCTTTCTGACAACTCAACATTTGCTCTGTTCTCTGTGCAGAACACTGTATTACATGCTGTTTAAGGCTGCAAATGAAACAAGAATAAAAGAGTAGAAAAATGGAGAGCAAAGAGTTCCACCCTGCATTTAAAGAGCCTATCCCAGCATGGGCGACCATACACATACCTCGAAGAATGAAAACAAACATATGGAAATTCATAAATACATATGACCCGATTAAAGCTGTGCATAACTACTATTGGATAAAATCACATTAACTTCAGCTTTCACTAAATTTCAAATTTGTAATTGTTGGGCTATACTGAAAGAGGGAATTCAGCTTTGACTCATGAAAACTGACTAAATGTATTGAAGCTGCAAACGATTCAGTCTTCCAAATAGGAGGGCTCTCAAGAACTATTCACTCCCTTTCTACAAAGCGAGAAACCCAGATATATGCGACTTAGAAACAGAATTTCTTCATTTCAGGTCTGTGAGTCAAGAAAGACCTGTTGTACTTGCAACCAGATGAGCTAAATTATTTTTTCATGTAGAGCTACTACAGTTCCCTCTCAATTCACCTAGCCATCTAAAATGATAATACCAATACTAATAGTAGTGGCAGTGGCAGTAGTAATATCCATTTATTAACTGCTTAAGCCCCTGTCCAAACCAAACCTTTATCTTCATCTCCCAACCATGCTCTACCACTGCCAGCCACAAGCTCTCCACACTAGTTCTATTGGAGTTGTGTTTGAATCTGTTGTTCTAGTAGGCTACAATAATCTTCCGAATTCTAACTCTTATTCAATTTTTTTTTAAAAGATTTTGTTTATTCATTTTGAGAAAGCAAGAGAGCACAGGGAGGGGCAGGGGGAGAGGGAGAGAGAGTATCTCGAGCAGATTCTACACCAAGTGATGAGCTCTATCTCATGATCCGGAGATCATGTCCTGGGCTGAAATTAAGACCCGGACCTTTAACCAATGGAGTCACCCAAGCATCCCTTGTTTCTAACTCCCACTCAATTTTTAAAACTCAGCTTGACCTCATATCCTCTAGGTAACTGTGCCTAATCCCATTCTCAAAGTACCCAGAGCATTACCGAGTAAGTGCTGGCATAGGTCTGGTATACCAGCACCATATTCTTACCACATATCTGCCGATTTCACTTGAAGTCTGAAATCACATCTTTTCCTTATTATGTATCCAGAGCACCAAGCATTACAGACACTGAAAATATATTCCATTAAATGAATGAATTGTGTTGAGCACTATTCTAGAAATTTGTATTTCTATATAGGAATTATATAGGTATAAGAACTACTTCAATATTTTACTGATAGGAACAGCTTTAGAGATGGAAAATAACTTGATCAAGGTCTCGGAATTACCAAGTGATGGAGTCAGGAAGAAATCCAGGCCTGCTGGGTTGCAGCCCAGGTAACTATGCTGTCAACTCAAAATATTATCTTAAGTTCCCATGTCTTAGGTTCCTGGATGTTATCTCTTCCAGTACTGAAAATTGAGCTACCACCCTCTGGCCAAATGAAGAGTCATTTTAAAGCATGCAAACTGGGATTTCAGTTAAAAAATTAGTGTTTCAAATTGCCACTGAAGGACTTCTCAAAGCTTTCATGGTCATATGAACAGATATCTCTAAGGTAGCGGTTCTCAGTTTCATATGGTGGATTATTTCACGAGAGGAAAAAAGAATGAGTGGACCACCAACTCCGCCTATACCCAGTTGCCACTGAAAAGAAACCTCACCATTACTCATGGGAAGAAGGGCATCCGAGAAAATACTTTAGAAATGTCATTAAGTAAATTATTAATCTGCACCATAAAACAGACTACAAACACTGTCATATTATAAACTTTAGAAGAAACCAGCTGGCAGACCACCCAGAGACTTGCCCATCAGTGGTCTGTGGGGACCACACTTTGAGAACCACTGTTATAAGAAATGAAACGGCTTCCTCCTCAGCAATTCAAGAACTCATGGTTTTTTGTTTTTGTTTTGTTTTGTTTTTTTCCTAGGGGAACACATCGCCCTTGTAAGCCAAAAAAAATCAAAGCAGTAAGACTTCTAAATTCTTCTAAAATACTGTCATAACCCCAAACTACCTTGTTTATGGGATAAAGTCATATAGCAGTGAACTTCTATATTTGTGTCAGCATATAAAGACTAAATACATATAGACACAGCTCTTATTTAGCTTTTCTCATTTCTTCTTCTTCTTCTTTTTTAACCAGAACCACTAGCCATTCTGGAAAAATAGAACTTGCTGTTTTTCTTCTTTAAGATTTTCTACTGATGTATGAATGTTATCAGACATACCTAATATCGCACTGAAACCAAACCAGACTGCTATGTCATTTCAAGCACGATCTAGTCTGTCTAGGTAGTTATAGTCTGGGCCTATAATGCTCTCTCATCACTGAGCGTAGTTTGCAGCTGCCTTCTCATCAGTTTACAAGCCACGGAAGGGAGCAGTCTTGATACTTTGCAGTAAAAACACACTTACTGGTCACTGTCTTTGTGCCAGGAAATATCTGAAGAGCTGAGGATATAACAGTGGAAGAGAAAGGGAAGGAAAACAGTCTAAAATCATCTTTATCACCTTAGAATTTATATTCTACTAAGGAGAAGGATATAAATAAGGGCAAAAGTATGATAGGTAATTGTAAGAACTGTCAGGACAAATGTCGATACTTTTCATAGAGTAGCCAGAGAAGGTGATCTGTAGGAAGTAGGGGAGCAAAAAAGGCAGGTATCCAGGGAAAAAATGATCTAGGCAAAGCACGTGGCAAACTCAGGGGCCCGGAGCCAAGGCACAGCAAGAAGGGCCATGAAGCAGAAATGCAAATGAGGAAACGTGGTGGGAGACTAGATCCTGCAGGGTCTGGCAGGGGACTGAAAATTCTGGCTTTTACAATGAGTGAGATGAGATGACTGTGAGGGGTTTTGAGCAGAACAGTGACATTATCTGACTGATATCTAAAATGATCATTCTGCTCTGTTGAGATTAAACTCATCACGTCAGGACACAGTGGCAGCAGAGAGCCTAGATACAAGGGCTACTGTACATTGGGGATACAAGTCTGGAGACCAGTTACGAGGTCTGGGTTAGAGCGATAAATTTAGGACTTATCGTCACGTATCTGCTACTTGAAGCCAGATCCTAGAAAAGATCCCGGGAAGGAGTGGAGACAAAGCCAAAGAGTGCTAGGGACTGATGTCTGATTAACTCCAGATTGAGAAGAACAGCCAGCAAAGAAGTTCAGGAAAGTGAGGCAAAGGACAATAAGAGAGTTTAGTGCCCCAGAAGCCAAATGAAAACATTTCACAGAGGAGGGAATGTATGACTGTCAAATACCGCTGAGCAGTCAAGTAAGATGAGGACAAAATCGCCACTAGCCACAGCAACACGGAGGTCTCCTGTAACCTCAGTAAGAGCAGTTTCAGAGAAGTGGGGAGGGAGAGTTCTGACTGAGTCTAATGAAAATTGGACTCAACAATAATTTAGTAAGGTAGCACAAATATAGAAAGTGAGAATACCAACAGCTTTTTTCTACACACAATAAATGAAAAAGATACTAGGAGAAAACTTCCCCTTTCACTGAAAAAGGAAAGTATTTCAGGAATAAACACCACATCATGAGACTTTTCTCTACACACAATAAATGAAAAAGATACTAGAAGAAAAGACTTCAGGAATAAACATCACAAAAATGTGCAAAGCTTATATGAGGAAAACTTTGTTTAAAAAAAAAAAACAACTTACTAAAAACCAGACTTGAACATATGAAAAAGCACATCCCTTATTTGTAGATAGGATGACTCAACAGCATATAGATGCCAGTTTACTTCACATAAGTTATCAAGTCAAGGAGGCCCCTCGAAAAGCACCAAAATGGTTTTCTCTCAAGCCAGAAAGTTTATTCCGAAACTCATGTTATTTTTTTAAAATGGCATTTTTAAACCACTGGGGATAAAGTAGAAATTATTAAACTCCATTTAATAGATGGAGTTGGGACGAACAGACAGCCATTTAGAAAAAAATAAGATCGGATCAATATTTCCTCTCATACACAAGAATAACCTCAACTTTTAAATTGGAATATTTGTGTTTTGGGGTGTCAAATTTTATGGTTTTCTTTTCTTTTTTAAGATTTTATTTATTTGACAGAGAGAAACACAGTGAGAGAGGGAACACAAGCAGGGGGAGTGAGAGAGGGAGAAGCAGGCTTCCCGCCAAGCAGGGAGCCCGATATGGGACTTGATCCTGGGTCTCCGGGATCATGACCTGAGCCGAAGGCAGTCGCTCAACCAACTGAGCCACCCAGGCGCCCCTATTTTTTTTTTTTTTTTAAGATTTTATTTATTTGACAGACAGAAACACACAGAGAGGGGGAACACAGCACGGAGAGTGAGAGAGGGAGAAGCAGGCTTCCAGCCAAGCAGGGAGTCTGATGTGGGGCTTGATCCTGGGATTCCAGGATCATGACCTGAGCCGAAGGCAGATGCTTAACAAGTGAGCCACCCAGGTGCCCCGAATTTTGTAAGTTCTTTATAGATTTTGGATACTAACCTTTTACCATATATGTCATTTGCAAATTATCTTCTCCCATTCTGTAGGTTGCCTTTCAGTTCTGTTGACTGTCTGCTATGCTGTGCAGAAGCTTTTTATGTTGATGAAGTCCCAATTGTTCATTTTTGCTTTTGTTTCCTTTGCCTCAGAAGACATATCTAGAAAGAAGTTGCTATGGCCAATGTCAAAGAGCTTATTGCCTGTGTTCTCCTCTAGGATTTTAATGGTTTTCTATCTCACACTTAGGTATTTAATCAATTTTAAATCTATTTTTGTGTATGGTGTAAGACAGTGGTCCAGTTTCCCAACACCATTTGTTGAAGAGACTTGCGGTGAAGAGCACTGGGTAATGTAAGGAGGCACTGAATCACTAAAACATACACCTGAGACTAATGTTACACCATATGTTAACTAACTGGGATTAAATAAAAACTGAAAAAAAGAGATACCAGTGTTGGAGACCTACGGGTACAAATATATGGGAATAGCTGTATGCTTTCCTCATTAAAAGCACACTGTGAATAAACCTTTCAATTAAAAAAAAATTCCAAATGGATCAGAAATATAAGTGTAAAAATATAAAACCATATAATACTTTAAGAAAATATGATTGCTTTTCATAGAACCTGGGTACGGAAAAATGTTTCCCAACTGTGATTTTAAAATGCAGCTACAATTAAGGAAAGGATGGCTATACTTGACTCTATAGAAACAAAAATCTTCTGCATGCAAAAGTTACTATTAGCAAATCCAAAAGAAATGAGAAACTGGGAAGAATACTTGGCAAACATGCAATACAAAAAAGAGGCTAATATCCATAACTTATAAAGAACTATCAAAAATCAAGGGGAAAAATACTGAAAAAATGCACAAAATATACTGATGGCTCATTAAAAGAGATATAAAACATTGATTTCAACCTTACTCAGGATCAGAGAAAAACAAAATAAAACTGCACTGAGATATCATTTCTCACCTAAAGATTAACAGAAACTCAAAAGCTTGACTTTATATATAAAAAAAAAAAAAGCCCTAAATCAAGGAGCAAAAAAAGTATACACAAAATACTACCTTTGTGAAGAAATCTGTATCATTCTAAATAGTATGTATTATATATGTGCATGTAGATAAGTATGCACACTTGTGAGTATGTGCATATGTATGTGTACATGCACATACACCTAAAAGAAATAGCCTTTCCTGAGAAAATTCCTTAATAAACTGCTGACTTCTGAATCATTTTAATGTTTTATACATTCAGGAAATCACCCTGATTCAAAAAGAATATATGTGGTTGGGGCAGAAATGAGGCAAACTACATATTAATCGATAACAAAACACTCAGAAGGAAAAAGTACCCAATACATTTTTTAAAGAATCAACTTTACTAAGATGTAATTTACACATAATAAAATACCCCTATTTTTAAGTGTAAATCTGGTGTTGACAAACGTATACACTCCTGCCCTAAGTCCTACAATCAAGATCTGTAGGACATTTTTTCTTTCTTTCTTTCTTTTTTTTTTTTTTTTAGAGAGAGTGAGCGAGCAAGCGCAGGAGTGGTTTATGGGTGGGAGTGTAGGGGAGAGGGAGAGAGAGAATTTTAAGCAGGCTCCATGCCCAGTGCAGAGCCCAATATGGAGCTCTATCTCAGGACACTGAGATCATGACCTGAGCCAAAATCAAGAGTCTGATGCTTAACCAACTGAGAAACCCAGATGGCTCAAGATCTGTAGGACATTTCCATAACCCCCAAACTCCTAGTCAATGACCAATAGGTCTTCTCTTACTATGGATTAGATGTCTCTGTTTTAGAGCTACATATGAACAGAATCGTACACTATATATTCTAGTTCAGAGTTTTTCATTCAGCATGATGTTGAAGTCATCTGTATTGTTTATGGTATCTTTAGTTCATTTTTTAAATTCTTGAGTACTATTTTATGACTATTCCACAATTTGCTTATCCACTGAACTTTTGACAGATATTTGTTTCCAATTTGGGGCGATGATGAATAAAATTGTTTAAAACCATCATGTAAAAGTAATTGCATACACATTTTCTTTTTCTCTTGATTCTTCATTTCTCTTAGGTAAATACACAGAAATACAGGGACCTATTGTCACGAATATATTTATAAGAAAATGCAAAACTTTTTTCAAAGTGTTTGTGCTATTGTACATTCCCATCAGCTCCTCATCATCACCAACAAACACTTCCAACCTTTTCATTTTTATCCATTGTAATGGAAATACAGAAATATCACATTATGGTTTTAATTTGCATTTCTCTATTAATGATGTCAAGCATCTTTGCACGTGTTTATTGGTCATCAATGTTCTTTAATGAAGTGCTTTTACAAATTCTTTGTCCACTTTTCATTGGATTGTTTGTCACATTATTAACAATTGATCAGCACCTTAGTGAATACAAATCCTTTGTCTGATATATGGCCTACCCTGAGGTTGTAAAGGTTTTCTCCAATGGTTTTTACACTTTTAGCTTTCAGAGGTATGAAAGAGGGATTGAAGTTCATTACTGTTCTATGTGGATATCCAGTTGTTTCAGCACTGTTAAAAATACTATCCTTTCCACCTTAAATTACTCACCTTGTTAACTTCAACTGAAATTCAACTGAATATATATGAAGCTCTACACCTGCATTTCTTATTCTGTTCCATGGATAGGTCTTCCATATAGATCTATCCTTGTGTCAACACCACTGCTTTGATTACCGTAACCTCAAGACAAAGTAAATCATCTCATTTGTTCCTTCTCAGAAGCATTTTGGCTGTTCTACATCCTATGCATTTCCATATAAATTTTATAATCAGCTTGTCAATATCTCTAAAACAGCCTACTGGGCTTTTAACTGGGGTTGCAATAAATCTACAGGTCAAGGAAACCCAACAGATTGACTTTTCCAATCTAATTATCTCTCTTAATATATTTAGGTCTTTTAACTAAGCCATGTTTTGTAGTTTGGGGTGTATGGTTATTACAAACTGTTCAATTTATCCCTAGGTACTTTATGTTTCTGAGGCTATTTCAAAGGGGGTTTTTAAAATTCTAATTTCATAGCTAGTATAAAAAATACCATTGACTTTTGTGGATTGACACTGTGTCCCCAACCTTGATAAATTCGGTTATTGACTCTAGAAACCCAAGTTTTACGTTTTTTTTTCATTTGCTACGCTTTTTGGTTTTTATCTTATTTTATGGCATGGTTAGAGTATCCACCATTGCAACATAATCAAGATACATGATACAAAGAGCATCCTTGCCTTGGCCTCATTCTTCAGGAAAAAGCATTTGGTCTTAAACTTTACTAAGTGGGTTTGTTTTGGTAGAGATCCTGGTATAGCAATCCTGCTACACATACTGTATGTATTAGAGGATCGACCAAAGAAGTGTCTATACTGAGGTTGTTGAGAAGCCAGTTCTTTTTTACAAAATAAAGAAGAATAAAAAGCAAGAATTTGATTGTTAGAAAAAGATAACAGGGAGGCAGGAACTAGAAATGACCCCTATCAACAACTTTTTTGAAGAATTTTGCTATGAGGAAAGCAGCTAGAGAAAGAAGGTCCAAGGAAAGGGGGGTGGATTTCAGACAGAAGAAATAAGAAAATATTTTTATGGAGATAAGAATCCAGTAGAGAGTGGCAAAATGATGATGCAGAAGAAAGGCATGCTGGTGTCTTGGTGTGAGTGAGAAGGGATGGGATCTGAAGGACAAGTGGTCAGCTTGGCTTCAGACTGAGAATGGATAAAGTCATAGTGATGGGATGGAAGGCATGTACGCAGGCATCCACGCAGTAAAGAGAGAAGATGTGAAAGGCCTAATCTCTTTGTGCCAACTTTCCCAGAGAAGTAAGAAGCATGCTGTGATTTGAGAATGAGGATGGGAAAGAAGCAGAGATTCAAAGGAAAAGAAAAAGGTCCAATATGTCATCCATGAGACTGGGAGACTGAACAAAATGGGGGAATATGTATTATGTATTGTATTTTCTACATGACAGATATAGAACACACACACATATATAGATACATATAACTATGTATTATAAATATCTCACAGGGCATCAGCAAAAACCTTATTTGAGGTACTGGTCATGGATTTAATGTGAGACCAAATCAGCACAATAGTACGTTTTTCTCCACTGATAGCTGGGCAAATACAGGTTGACTGCTGGATGGAATTTAACCAGCACTGAGTTTTCCAGGTGAATTAGACAAAGAGAAAAAGGCCAAGGAAATTAAATACATATGCAAGAAAATGATTATAGTTATTAGCTGTGAACTTTGTAATTAGGGGAGGGAATGGGGAGGTGTTGACTGTTTTAAACTGAAGTTCCAGAGAGGTGCAGTTATTAACAATGAGGTCTTGGGTGTGACCATGGAATTAATGGCTGAAGCAAGCTAAAGGACAGTATCATTGAAAGAGAGAAAATGAAGAAAGTGGAAGACCAGGGTACTGGAAGGATCACGTATGTAGCTACCGAACTGACTAAGAATTATAGCAGGAGTATGATGACTAGAAAGACAATAAAACAATAAGACATTTTGAGACATCAAAGGGAATGACCTACGTATTTGGGGGTACTGTCTGATGGAATGATAGTTTTAGTTACAAAAAGCTTTCTTGAGGTGAGTCAGTGACAGAAGATTTAAAACATATTTTCTGAAATGGTAGAGTTAATGGGATGGGAGAATTATGCCATGAGGGTGTTATGAGTTTGAAAAGGATATTTAAAATAAGGCTGTTACATGGGACCCTGGGTGGCTCAGTCATTAAGTGTCTGCCTTCAGCTCAGGTCACAATCCTGGAGTCCCGGGATCGAGCCCCGCATCGGGCTCCCTGCTCGGCAGGAAGCCTGCTTCTCCCTCTCTCACCCCTCCTGCTTGTGTTCCCTCTCTCACTGTATCTCTCTCTGTCAAATAAATAAATAAAATATTTTAAAAAAAAAGATTGTCACAATTTGCTGTTGTCATATTTAATTCATTCTGAAATTGAAATTAATATTAAAGAAGCACAGAAGACTTGTTATCAGAGGTGATAAGAACTAAGAAAGATGGCTCAACAGATACACGATCATATCAAGTTTCACTAGAAAGTTTTTCTAGGAATGTGCTGAACGTAATTTCCAAATTATGGCATGAATGCCATTCAATAGCTTTGTAAAAAATCCAATTATACAAATGGTAGAATTCTGTATAGACTGCATTTCTCTGTAGATAATTGTCAGTATAATTAAACACCTTTGATGTGCAGATGCTCTTATTTAACCAAATTTAAAGCAATAGCAAAACAAAACATCTACATAAATTCAGCTCTTAGAAAATGCCCCATTATTACTAACAGACATTACGCTAGTCCTGCTGTCAGGAGAAAAGAATTTCATACAATGTACCTTAGTCCAAATTCCCCAGAGGATCTCTAGTTTACTGGGCACTACATTAGAGGCTGGGAATGCAAAGATAATGAAAATGAGAAATCCTCCCCCTTAGGAAGGCCGTATTTTAATGGGAAGATAGACCAGGAAAGGAGGGGTTGGGGGAAGAGTATGAAAGAGGAAAAAAGTACTCCAGGCAGAAGAAAGTTAAAGCAGAGCAGAAGGCAAGAAAAGGGTCTATGTGTGTATATGGATGAGTGAGTGAGGTGGGGGCAGACAGAATGGGAGTGGGGAGAAGGAGGGAGGTGAAAGGAGAGAGAGGGAGAAAAATTAAGAAGTCAAGGATGACTTTATGAGGTTTTAGTTTTATCAGCTGGGTAGAAGGCAGTATCTGCACATGAGAAATACAACATCTGCAGGAAAACAAGAATTGGAGGGTAAGTTGAGGAGTTTGGTATCAAATACACATGTGAGGTGCCTGCCTCTAAGTGTCAAGACTAAGTGGACAGGCTCAGACCCATTGTAATACAAACGGTATTAAAAAAAAATGCAAGTATGGTATGCAAAATGGCAGCCCTAGCCTCTGAATATATTCTATAGGACCTGTACTGAGTTGCTGCAATTTTAAATTACTTATTTTTAATTTAATTTTTTAATAATAATTTATTTTTTCAGTGTTCCAGGATTCATTGTTTATGCCTCACACCCAGTGCTCTATGCATTACGTGCCCTCAGTACCCACCGCCAGGCTCACCCATCCCTCTACCTCCAAGACCCTCCGTTTGTTTCTCAGAGTCCAATATCTCTCATGCTTCATGGAATTTTAAATTATTTAAAAATCAGATAGCGGGGTGCCTGGGTGGCTCACTGGGTTAAGCGACTGCTCAGGTCATGATCCTGGAGACCCAGGATTGAGTCCCATATCGGGCTCCCTGCTCTGCAGGAAGCCTGCTTCTCCCTCTCTCAGTCCCTCTGCTTGTGTTCCCTCTCTAGCTGTGTTTCTCTCTGTCAAATAAATAAATAAAATCTAAAAAAAAATCTAAAAAAAAATCAGATTGTACATAAAGATCCATATTTACTAACTTCTCTTGAACAACAACAACAAAAAAACCCAAAACTACCAGATCCAGCTGGCAACAGAGCACCGCTGCTAAACAGCAGTATTTGACCTATCCTTATGATTCAGTGTTTTACACTCCCTGTGACAACACTTATTTAAGTCATCTGACTGGATTCAACGTACTTTTGCGATAACTTCATGATCCGAATTTGCTTGAGTGACAGTATGTATACAGTAGTAGCTAAAAACATGGATTCTGAAGCCAGTGCCCCCTGGGTTCTTTAAATCTCAATTCTACCACTCGCCGTGTGACACTGAACAAAGCACTTAGTATAACCTTCCTTCAGTTTCTTCATCTATATAATGGGACAGTATTTATCTGAGGATTATGCTGAGGATTAATGAATTAATAGATGTAAAATGCCTAAGACACTGGCACATAGTAAACACTCGAAATGTTAACTGTTCTACTAGAATGTAAACTCCATGAAGGTGAGAATAATTTTTTTAAAAGATTTTATTTATTTATTTGACAGAGAGAAACACAGCTAGAGAGGGAACACAAGCAGGGCGAGTCAGAAAAGGAGAAACAGGCTTCCCGCTGAGCAGGGAGCCCGATGTGGGGCTCGATCCCGGGACCCTGAGATCATGACCTGAGCCGAAGGCAGATGCCCAATGACTGAGTCACCCAGGCGCCCCGAGGTGAGAATTTTTATTTGTTTTGTTTTCAGTGAAATATTCCAAGCCCTGGAACAGTGTTTGGCATACAGCAGGTTCTCAGTAAATATTTGAGGAATGGGTGGGTAAATAAATAAATAAAGAGCAGTTACTCTTGCTATAGATATTAAAATAACCAATCTTTCTTATATTACACTTGGATACCCAGAGATATGTACAGAGCATAGAGACTCAAAAATTTAGGTGTGCATTACTTAGTATTTCAGAGATCATACATTTCACTCTTTGAGAGAAAACGTAGTTTCTGATGTAGTTTGTTAGCCCTTCATACATTTCTTGAGAAAGTGCTGAGAAATATTTCTGAGCAAACTTCCTGCAGTCAGCATGCAACAATCAATTCTACTTGTTATTCCTTTTTTTTTTTTTTTGAGATTTTATTTGTTTGTCAGAGACAGAGTAAGAGAGTAAGCGCATGCACACAAGCAGTGGGAGCAGCAGGCAGAGAGAGAAGCAGAACCCTCACTGTGCAAGGACCCTGGGATCATGACCTGAGCTGAAGGCAGACACTTAACTGATGGAGCCACCCAGGCGTCCCTAGTTATTCCTCTATAGATTATAATGATATTCTTGAGAGCTTCAGACACACACACACACACACACACACACACACACTCCATGAAGAATAATCTGCCATTCTCTCACACCTATCTCTGATTGCAGTTTTTGATAAGAATTTATATTGCCAATTAACTTCTTTGCTATTTACTTTACTCAAGATGTTTTCTTCATTTAGTCTTTATAATACAAAGTGAAACTAGGGGGCTAAAAAGTTTCATAACACTTTTTCAAGGTCATTCTAAGGGATGTTAGTATTTCCTAGTATCAGAAACCACCCATAGTATTTGAGGAATGATGGGGTGAGAATTGTGACACACACTGTCCCTAAAAGAAAAAAAAGAAAAAGGTGAAGAAAAACTGGCAACATTGTTGCAAACAAACACTTCTGAACTCTGGAAAATGGCCAAACACATACAACAAGCCGAAAAGCATCTATCCAGGAAACATGACTGAACTGTGGTAAGTATACCGGGGTGTGTGGCACACCAACATCAGCTGCAGTTGTCAACGCCCTTTCTTCTCCGCACTCCCAGCAGTTCTAAGGCAGGTGAAGCAGTCTCTTAAGCTCCACATGACTGGGAGCTCTGTGGAAAAGCCTGGCTCCCAGGGCACAGTAAAAACAATAGTAACTGGTGGCAAGTAATCAGGAATACCAGCATCAGAGCTGTCTCATGCAGCAAATGGGGCAAGCAGAATTCAACCAAAAATTGAAAATGGAGATCTGTAAAACAAGAGAGCCAAAAGGGGGTTCTGAAAAGCCTATACTTATTCCTGGGGATCTGAAAGGCTTTCAGACACATGTATAGTACGCCCAGGAAGGATTTTAGTTATCTCCGTATCCATGGCACACCACGAATCCCTGTGTGTCTGGAGCTACCTGTAAACCATCCACCCTTCGAATGTATGCATTACCACATGCACATCTCTCAGCAAAGATGGAAGCCATACTGACTCTTTTAAAGAAAAGTGACTAATCCATGGCTAACCACTAAGAAGAAAGTGTGGCCATACACAGAGGCAGAGGAGGAAGAAGAAGAAGAGGAAGAAGGAGGAGGAGGAGGAAGAGAGGAGGTAATGGAGGAGGAGGAGAAAAAGGAAGAGAAGGAAGAGGAAGAAGAAGAAGAAGAGGACAAGAAGAAGAGGGAGGAGAGAGGAGTAAAACAGTCAACAGAAAGTATCCTTGAGGGGTCCCAGATGTTGGACTTAGTAGACAAAGATAAATGGCTTTAGATAAACTATTATAAACACAGAACTGAATAATGTGTTTGTAAGTATTCCACAGAGCTCCAAAATAAGAACTCTCCTCTTTCTAGAACCCAAAGAATTTACTAATGATTTAAAAGAGACATCTTGGGGTGCCTGGGTGGCTCAGATGGTTAAGCGACTGCCTTCAGCTCAGGTCATGATCCTGGAGTCCCGGGATCGAGCCCCACATTGGGCTTTCTGCTCGGTGGGAAGCCTATTTCTCCCATTCCCTCTGCTTGTGTTCCCTCTCTAGCTGTGTTTCTCTCTGTCAAATAAATAAGTAAAATCTTTAAAAAAAAATAAATAAAAGACATCTTAGGGAAACACTGAAATTAGTCCTCAAAAGCCCATTTTATTTAAATTATTAAATGGGAATGCCTGCAAGTGCTACTTAGCATTGAAAATAAGAAGAAACAACAAAATTTAATTCATTTCCTGTGACAAGTTTAATTCATTTCCTTTGACAAGCTTTTTCCATGTAAAATCCTTCTTACTACAAATCCAACCTTTGACCAATTGCTCCTAGAGATCAGATATTTGTACCATATTGCGTAAGTGGAAGACAATATATTAGTCTTCCATGTATTCTTTAGACATATTTAAAACTATAGTAAATTAAATATAGCTGAATTTTTTGGCATGTTCATTTAGAAAAATAAAAATTTTTTCTTAAAAAAAAAACACACCAATAAATTGAATCATAAAAGGTCTTGTGATACCACAAAACTAAACTTCCAAAGTGGGAGATAATAAATAAATACCAAAACTTTAAGCTTTAAACTTCTGAGGGAGTGGGGATTGAGAGAATGAAGAAATGGGTGAGGCTAAGGGGAGAGAGGGATGGGAAGGGGAGGGGAGGGAGGCATGGCAGTATTTTGCTTCTCAGTATAACCCATTTGTTTTTTTCAATAGTCACGTATTTCTTATTTGGAAATAAAAGACAATTGATATCAAAGCGCTAGCATGGCCTAGAATACAAAATTTAATTATTAGATCTGTTAACGGAGATAGAGTTAACACTTTTAAAAGCCTGATTTGTGAATGACATCCAAACTGCTAGGAAAGCCATAGTGGGGAAAAAAAATATGAATTTAGCTAATTAGTTGAATCAAAAAAAAAAAAAGAAAGAAAGAAAGAAAAGAAAAGAAAAGAGAAAGAAAAAAAAGAAGAAATGAAAAAATCTAGGAAAAATTGTTTAAATAAACTGATAGTAGAGGTGGGTCTAGCTAGAACTTACATATCATTGTGATAGTTCTTTTCTAAAAGTATTTCACTTGAATATAGCCTGAAAAGCCTGACATGTCCTTAATATGTGAAATAATGCCAATCAGAAAGTAATCTTAGTTAGTTATCTAAATTAAAGTTAGAGAGAGAGAGAGCAGAGCAGGAGGTGGAGAGGGAGAGAGAGAGAATCTCAAGCCAACTCCATGCTGAGTGCAGAGCCAGATGCAGGACTTGATCCTAGGACTCTGTGATCATGACTGGAGCCCAAATCAAGAGCTGGACACTTAACCAACTACACCACCCAAGTGCCCCATTCACACTCACTTTTTAAACTCCTTTATTCACCCAAATATTTACTGAAATTCTTCTGTATCCTAGGGAATATGCTATGCACAAACTTGTAAGGATTAGAATAATGGGTGCAAAGTACCTAGCACAGTGTCTGGCATAAAGCATTATACTCTACAGTGTGATTTTCCATTTTAGAAAGGCTATATTAGAAGTACTCGTGGGGCTTTTTGAAACCTCACACATACATATACCTCCTTTCCACTAAAAGGAGGGCATAACTATCATTGAGAAACACTGTTTTATAGTATGACTTCCGCTACCTCTCCAGTTTCATTATCTTTTTGTTCCCCAATTCTTAGCTCTAGCCAAATCCATTACTCACTGTTTACTAGTTTGTAAAGTTGTTTTCCCTTTGGCATTCAGCATAGCGCTCTTTACACGGTGTGGAATTAGTTTTTGGTATACTGCACTAGAACATACCTTATTCAGAAATGAGTGAGTGGTTCTACTTTTAAAATGAGAATTTATTACAATGTAGATCCATAATTTTTATTATTGAGTTTTTATAATGTTATGAGTATGGCAATTTAAAAATCAACAGTAGGCTAATATTTTAGATGATATTCATGTCTAAAAGAATTTTAGTCATGGTATCTTTGAAAAAGGCACCAATGTTCTGAGTTGTTAAATTCAGAGTTACGTTCCAAAGTCAGTTGTAATATAGTAATTTTTTTAATCCAAAAGATGTTTTTTTTTTGGCTAGGACCTCAATTCAAATAAAGGGGATTCAACTACATAAAATCCTGTTGTACAGACATCCACACTGTTAAAATTAACATATTATTCCATATCCAACTTTTCTTAAACAATCTGGACAGTACACAGAATCAATCCACTTGCAAATACAAAGTAAGCAATTTTCTATATGAATAAGCATCCTACCTATCATTTATACTGGAATCTGATAGGGTAATGGATACAAATGCCTCTTTTAAGCTAATCATTCAGTGCAACTCCTGAGAAACTCAAAGAGGTTGTACTTCTTTTGTGAAAAACTGAAGTATGTATCTTGCAAAGTAACTTACAAAACACAAAGTAACACACACAACATTGTACATGATAATAAAATGATGGACTCTGTACTGTAATAAATTCTATTCAAAGATTTTATTTACGTATTTACTTTAAAGAGACAGAGAGAGAAAACACTTGCAAGTGGGGGGCGGGAATGTGGGGGAGAGAGAGAGAGACAGACAGACAGACAGACACACAGACAAGATCTCAAGCAGCCTGGACACAGCATCAATCTCACAACCCTGAGATCACAACCAGAGCCGAAATCAAGAGTTGGATGCTTTACTGACTGATTCACCCAGGTGCCCCAATAAATTGTTTTAAAAAGCATAAATGAGGGGCGCCTGGGTGGCTCAGTTGGTTAAGCAACTGCCTTAGGCTCAGGTCATGATCCCGGAGACCCGAGATGGAGCCCCACATCGGGCTCCCTGCTCAGCAGGAAGCCTGCTTCTTCCTCTCTCACTCCCCCTGCTTGTGTTCCCTCTCTGGCTGTGTTACTCTCTGTCAAATAAATAAAAATCTTTTAAAAAAAAAAAGCATAAATCAGAGCACGATGGTAAATATTATAAGATTATAATACTTAGACAAATTCCTCAGCAGTATAATATGAGACACAAGGCAACATTATAGGCAGCAAACATTAAATGGAGGTTCAGAACAGCTCAAGCTTCTTAGGAGTGTATCTTCTTGCTTTCATCTGTGATTCCTCCATGCATTTTACAGTGCCTAGAGCACAGTAGGGGGTCAGTAAAGGTAGAATATGTAAATATAAAACACTTAACTAGAAGATGGGGGGTGGGGTAAAGAGAAATATAGATCCTGTCACCAAAAAATTGATAAAAGCAGTAAAACAAGGTGGCAAATAGGACTACCACAATGACATTTCAAAGAAAAGGTATTAGAAGAATCAAAGCAGGGAGATGTTAAACAGCATTTTAGGATTCTGAGTTGGGGTTAGGGGGGAGTGAGATGATAAATCTTGTATTTAGGTATTCACGGTATGTGCTAGAAGGTGGGGAGACAGGAAGAATCTGGTAGGGTATTAGTACTGAAATCTGGATATCACCACACGGATTAATTTTGTAGTTACAGAAAGAGAGTGAGAAAAAAGGATGGATATGTGGTCCTAATACTACTCAGATTTATAGGCCCCTATGAATTGGCACAGCATATTTGGCTTGGTTTAGAAAGTTTTGGAGAGGAAAAAAAATGTAAGTATGACTCATAGAAGTATATGCAAACTAATGGAAGGAAACAGGGCATTCGTAGGTGCCTCTGTATTTCCTAGAAAGTTCCTATTAAGAGTTTTAAAGATTAACTGCTTCAGCACACTACTGTAAGAATCTCAGATATATGAGAAGAGTGGGAGGAAACCACCAAAAAATACTCATTTAACAAAACTGCATTTTGCAGAGAACCTTTATTTTTTTTTTAAAGTCACTGAATTAGTTTTATATTTTGAAAAATATTTGAATGGCAATTTTGAGCCACCTTCTCCTCCTCTGCAGCTCTTAGGTAACTCCTCTGACATGAAGGAAAACACATTAACTCCATTCCACTGGTATAACTAAACCCAGAGAGGAAATGACCAGAAGCTGTCAGTAGCAGCATTTGTAACTGCTGGGAGAGGACAAGGGCTCTGCTCACATCAGCAACAAAGTGGCCGTATGTGGCAAACCCATTAGATTAATGCCATGTGTCAATACATCAAGATTGATGGGTTGTTCCCAAAAAGGACTTCTAACAAAAAAAAGCTTCCCAGTGCATAGAAGAAAATCTGGACATTTAAACTGGCTGTGAATCCTGTAGCATATCATTATGACTTCCATATAATCTGGAAATTTAAGGGGAAAAAAGATCACTGTTATCCAATAAACCTATGTTATCCAAAGAACATTCTCTCATCAGCCTGGAGTTAAAACACACTGAAATGCATGAGGTGTTTACAGAGCTTTCAGATAAAAAGGTAAATTTCCAATTTCTTCAGATCACCCCAAAGCCAGTCTATAAACTACAGAATTCAATCGAGTCTTGTTCAGTGTTCAGAGACACAGGTTTCTGCTAAAGGGGTTGCAAGCATGGACAATGGCTGGAAAAATGAAATCCTTTCATCTGAAAGTGGAAGGAACTTCATTTTAGGAACTGGAGTGCTGAGCTGGAAGCGACTCCTCCTAGGAGTACGTAGTAAGTAGCCCCTATCACTGGGTTTAAAACCACCAATGCAATCACAGGAAATAAAGCCGATACGTAAGCAACAAACAGCTGAGACACAAAACAAATTTCCTATACATTGTAAGTCTTCTGCAATTTAGTCCTAACATAATCAATATTTCACTCTACTTAAATGGAACTAAATATGAAAAAGAATAATAAGCCCTAGACCAAAAAAGGTTTCTCAGTATTTTGTCTCTGTCTCCCCTTCCGTAAAACGTAATATGAAGAAAAATAGATATAGTAGTAGAAAAATATGTATCTTAATTTCAGGCAAGTTCCTGTTTGGCAAGAGTTTCAAGTTTGTTGAGAGACAGGAACAATGAGGCCATGGTTAAGACACATCTGGGAAACCCAAACTTTTATTCATCCCATAGGATGGTGAATAAAGGGTTTCCTAGGCCAACATAAAGAAGACCAAATCTACATTTTAAAATCATTTGTCAGGAACATTTTTAAAAAGCTACAAAAGTCACAGGTGAGGAACCAACTCAATCAAATCACTCTTCATTATTTTCCTGTCTTTGCTTTGCCCCCTTTTTCCATGAAAGATGATTAACCTGCAAACTCCGTCCTTCCCAGGCATGGAGCCAATAAGAATGAGTCAGCAGCCAGCAAGGGCAAAAGAGAGTCTGGAGTTTTAGTCTGATATCCGATGCGCACAGGAAGTTCTGTTTACGTGTCAACCAAGCCAGAGGTTTCCCAGAACTCCAACATGTACACCATACCTTCCGACGAGGCATCGCTCCCTGTCACCATCTTGCGCTCCAGTTTTCTTTGGGGGCTAGAGTCCTGTCAAACATCAGTCTCTTCAAACTGAGTCCTCATGTCCCAACTTAGTTTTTCCCAGATCCCTTTCCCTGGGAAGGCAGACCTTGACTTTTTGTCAGTTGCTTCCTAAAGACCAACTTCGACCCATAGAGAATCCCTCCTTCAATCTGACAGAGATACCTGTTGCCCAGACTTACCAAAAGCAATGCACAGGTATTCCCTGAATTAAATAACCTGAGGTTGTTGGTCCTTGATAGCCAGCTCTACAAGGAGAGGGAATCCTTCCCCAACCAGACCTGCCATGCTAATCACCTGTCTGCAGGGGCTTGTCTTTGAGTTCCTAGGATAAAGTATCTGGGTGAGAATGACAATATGCTTTAACATATATGACACTTCTATTATTATGTCCGGCCAAGCCATTTCCGTGCATTTTCGCAGTCATCAGAACAATGCTGTGAAGTAGAGACTAATATTATCTCCATTTTAAAATGAGGAGACTGAGGACTGCAAAGGATATGGGACTTGCCCCCAAAGTTAACTGGCAGTCTGACTCCAGAAACCCTGCTTTTGGAGAAATGAAGCAATATACACCAAGTATTTCATCACGCCTCCAATACCATCAAGTGTAAGATCACCATTATTTCAGCACTAAAAAAATCCCAATACCTGCTAATTAAACCGATACAATGCTTTCTTATCAGTGGTACTCACAATGTGGGCCGGACTACAAACTCTTGTCAATTAACAAGATAAGAACAGAAAATTAGAGTGTTTAGAAATTTTTGTGACATTTTGCTAATGTTATGATGTTTTAAAATGTATTTTATAAAAGTGGTGGAGCTATAACAAAACAAAACCCCAAAACTGGACCTTTACTTCAAATGCTTTGAGAAGCACTGACTTGGAATTTTGACTCACTTCTGAATTTCTTGACTCGGAGTCATCAGTATTCCTGTTTCTCTGTGTTATCACTGCTGCTCCACAATCAGCTCCTGGGTTTAATCTGAGCCGTGGATAGGCACTTGCAGACTCTTGGATACTGACCCTCCCTCTGTATTTCCAGAAGGACTCAGGCAGTAACAGCTGTGTCACCACACATTCAAATATCAGAAAGTTAAAAATTTAAAAACAAAATCATGTTAGATTCCATAAAACAATGGTATCACTTGTTTCCCTGTCACTTCCAAAATTTCTTGATGCTCTTTACTATTTATTTGCCAAAAACACAAACTTGAAAGGTATTAATTTTTCCCATATAGTCTGGTTTTTGTCCTGTACCCATACTCATACATAAGATTTTGGTTGATATTTTGACAGAGAGTCTTCATTATCCATGCAGAAGATGTGTGGTTAGTCCACAAGCAGGATTAAATATATAGATCTATGTAACTCAAACGATTTAATTAAAGACACCAACTGAAAATAAATTTCCCATCGTCTATTTATACTAACTTGAAAATTCCTTAGCCAAAATACACTGATATCTAGATTTGTCCTGTTAATAAATGGGCTTTGCTAAAAGTTTAGAGGATGTAATCTCCTCTGGGACATCATTAGTAGCTCCTCATTCTTTCCTGGTTACAAAAGCAATGCATACCTGTTTACCATGGAAAGCTTGGAAAATATTAAAAAGTATAATGAAAGCAAAAGTCAACTTAAAATCCAAAAAACAAATTCGTAAAGGGGCCTTTCTAGTTTATAAGTCTATCTACTCAATAAAATAGATTATTTAACTTGAAAAACTATAAATTAATGTTTTGAAGACTTCAGTGATCAGGTCATTAAAATGTGGTCCTAAGATGAACACAGAACCCTAAGAAATCTTTATGGAAGAGGCAATGGACTTCAGCCACTACATTACACTACCAAACCTATAACACTGTAGGGGCATCATGTTCTAAACATTCAGTGAAATAGCTTTTAAAAATACAAACATCTTATGGCTCGTTTTATGAAGTACTAGGGTTCACGTCTTTACTGTAAGTTTTGGGAAGACCAGGAAAAACAGATGAAGTGAGATACTTAGGAGAGGTGTAACATAGAGGTTAGATACAAATTCACTCCACTTTGACAAACAGAAGTAATTCAGCTGTTTGACGAACAGAAGTAATTCAGCTGTGAGCCATACCTATGGAAGAGAACAGAAAACCAGAATGCATGATGATGCCAACTTGTTGAAAAGCTATGGCAGATAGAGTTTAGTGGATTCTCTAGTGAATACACTGCAATAAAGTCCAAAGGAGCTAAGAGAAGAGAAATATTGATGAACTATCCACATAATCTAAAGCCACAAGGTCCTTTATCCAGACCCATAAACATGGCTGAAACATGGGTAACAAATGTTGCTGTAACAACTGAACAGAAAAAAATAAGCTCCAATATTTACCTTATTCCATACATAAAAATTAATTCAATGTGGTTCACAGACTTGAGCATAAAACCCATAACCACAGAAATACCAGAAGGAAGCCTATCAGTATCTTTAATACCTTGGTGTACACAAAGATTTACTGGACAAATAACCCAGTAAAAACAGGCAAAACATTGAACAGATACATTACAAAGTGAGATATATAACTGGAAAACAAATACATTAAGAGGCACTGAATATTATTCATCTTTAATGAAATAGAAAGAGAAATTACAGGGAGAAAATACTACAGTATGTTCTAGAAGTGCACAAAATAAAAAGACTAACAAACCCAAGGAAGCTGGCCACCAAAGAGTACACTCTATATATTCCATTTATATGAAATCCAAGAACAGACAGCTAATCTATGGTGACAGAAATCACTTGGGGGCCGTTGGGGAGACTGTGACCGGAATTTTCTAAAAGAATGGAAATTCCTTGTTTGGGGTGGTGGTCACATGGGAGTGCAGAATTGTCAAAGCTCCCTGAAGCAAGCAAGTGAAATCTGTGCATTTTTTGTGCTACTTTTGTATATATGAATATGTATATTTATATATACATATTGGGTGTAGAAGAAGTAATAAATTTATCAAATTAAGCTTTCTCTGTACAACGAGTAATTTAATAAACATACATATACTATGCTCTTAGCATGTGCTAGGCACTCTAAATTATTTGTTTTTGTGTTAAAGGTGAACATAGCTTAAACAATGAATCTTGGAACACTGAAAAAAAATAAAATAATGTAATAAAAAAAGTGAAATATAGCTTAAATAGAATAGTATGTTCCGGTACAAATATTGTGATTAAAGCAAAACACAAAGACTCTTTTTTTTTTTTTAAAGATTTTTATTTATTTATTTGACAGGGAGAGAGATCACAAGTAGGCAGAGAGGCAGGCAGAGAGAGAGGAGGAAGCAGCCTCCTTGCTGAGCAGAGAGCCCGATGCGGGCCTAGATCCCAGGACCCTGAGATCATGACCTGAGCTGAAGGCAGAGGCTTAACCCAGGTGCCCTAAACACAAAGACTCTTTATTTAATTTCCCTCCTACAGAATGGTAACTTGTCAGTTCTCAGACGATAATATAATTCAGTATCTTTTTGGCATACGAAGTATCACTTATTTTTTAAAAACAGAATATGCCACTGTTTGTACACTTATGGTATTAGAAAAATTATTAATGTGTCTTATCAACAAATTTCCATGTATTTGCCTGCATATTTTAGGGTACTTCTTAAAGCTTGTTGCTAAGCCTAAGAAAAGCACCTTGTGTAACAGTGGGCTCTAACACCAGACACAGTCACACAGATGATTTGCTATACTTGGATGGTCAGAACCGTCCTTGGCTTTTTTGCTGACATGGTATTTGTCAACAACACTCAGGCTTCTCCAGTCTAGAACATTTCCAACAAAACAGTGTTAATCACTTGCAAAAC
Organism: Spilogale gracilis; assembly: GCA_004023965.1. Lineage (NCBI taxonomy): Eukaryota > Metazoa > Chordata > Mammalia > Carnivora > Mephitidae > Spilogale > Spilogale gracilis. The sequence goes on along the minus strand of PITA01006055.1, from coordinate 33,523 downwards.
AACCACCAAATTTCAAAATATTTCTATGGGAGAGAAATGCTGACTGTCTCCTGCCTAGATTGTTATGCCTGAGTCATTACATTATCTGGTGTATTTTCTCATTATGAAATTCCAACTCATGACAGCAAATCGTCAATACTGTTATTACAGATCTTTCAAAAGTATGTGCTCTTATAAATTCACATGCTTCTCTGTGACTTCAAAATTGCTATTTATATAACAACTGCAAGTTCCAGGCAGAAGAAACTATTATTTCACATACACAATGTACCAACAATATGCAAAACATTGCCCAGAATGTTCTGATTCTTCCAAATTCCATACTTTTTCTAAATTCAATTAAGGAAAGGGAAAAAAAAGTCTTCCTGATTTAAAACTGAGTCATTTTTTTATCCTAAATAATAATGATCTAAAATTGCTATGTTTGCATGTACCGAGGATTATAACAAATGCCGTGTGTCAAAGAGGGCATTACTAGAGTGATTTTCAATATCTATAGAATTAGTTCATATAACATATTTAATGGCCTGTTACACATTTAGCTGGCAAGTTTCTACATTTACTAACCCCATAATTTTAAATTAGAAAATTATATTTCAACCTACTGCTTTTATTTTGACTGCATCCAAAATATATTAATTGTGGCACATATAGTCAATAAATGAGCCATTATTTCTCCAAGGTGTGTAAAATACACACATAGTGATGCCAAGTGCATTAAATTTTCCTGCCAAACAGGGAAACATTTAAAGTTGTGTTAACTATAAAATCAGGATTACATTAATTTTAATAAAAGGAAAATATTTACCTGATTATTTTTTTTAAACTTCAGACATACAGTTATGTGAGTGGTAACCTAATGCGGACTGTATAAAATATGAACTATGCAAAGGCTTTACAGCTGGTTTTGATCGGCTTCCTTTGTTTAACATTAAAAGTTAACTTCCAGAAGACACATACAAGCTACAGGTAATGGTTACCAGATGGAGATGTCCTTACTGTTATTCTGTCTGATACCATAAAGAATATGCCGCAAGAAGGGAAAAACAACTTGGGCAGTGATTCTGATGTTTCCTGTCATACAAACAGACTCTTCCCAACTTATGTGGGTGAGCAAAGTCAAAGATTCTATAGGATCAAAAATCTGCACTTTCATAATAGTTGAATTAGGATTCTACTTAGCATACGTGGCCAAAGAATTAAAAAAAAATTAAGCCAACATTTTTATTTATCAGCTCCTTTAATCGAAATGAGTAAGCTGCGTCCTGAGTGATATTAATGTCTTCTTATTCATAATCAGCTCAGAATAAAGTGTTTGCTCCTCATTACATATGTTGCCCCTTCCACTCTATATCCAATTAACCGTCCAACCTACTGGTCAGCCCAGGGAGAGTCAAGATGCCCAGTTTCCTAGCAGGGGCCCCAGCAATACTGTCTCTGCATCAAACTATTACATGTACTGGTATTAGGTTATCATCTAGAACAGCAAGTGCAAAATAAGCCTAAAACTTTACAAGACTCTACATTTCTATTAAACATGGTCTAGCATTATTAAATTTTTATAACCCTTTGTTCCTCTTCATAAATGCTATAGTCCCCTCAAATGAACCACCCATTTTCTCAAACTGTTCTCCTATGTTTATTTTCCTTTATATCACTCCAAAATTACTTCTAATCTCAATTGAGATCAGAGATCACTACTTCCTAGCCCAGATAAAAATTATTTTCTTCATGGGGCTTTCCTTGATTCTCTGAGGAAAAACGAATTTTTCCCTTATGAAACCACTATAATATCTCATACAGCATTACATCTTCATTAGCAGTATATTCATTTCAGAATTTATCACATATATTATTAAGCTATAACCTTTCTCATAAGGTATAAATCATCCTATACGATACCTAGTGTAGGATTTTGCTTATGGTTGGGATGTAAGAAATGTTCAGAGGATAAATAAATTTCTGGATTTCTGTAGGGTCAAGTACAGTGGTGGTATGGAAGATGCTTTAAAAAGTCATTTATGTCATCAAATGTATGAACACCAAAAAAAACACAAAGGACACAAATCTAAAAAAAAAAAGAGCATAATAAAAATATGTATATTTCAAATTTTCTTTTTGCCTAAAATTTCATGAAATTTTAAATATGTATACTGTGGTGGTGGGGGAAAGAATACATCAAAAACAACAATGGAAAATAAAGAATGGCATTAGTGGACCCAAACTTTGAGAAATTCCCAAGACGTAAAGATTCAACAGAATGAGATGGAAGAGTGGTTGAGAAAAAACAAAACCTAAAAGAGAAGAAATAGAGGACTTTCCAGAAGGTAGGAGAAATTCCTGGAAAGCTCCACCTCAAGAGAAACAAGCAAGAGGGAGCCCTGAGACAATAATCTGGGTGATTCGTGAAGGAGCAACAAGAGACTTATCAAGAAAAAAAGAATGAGGATTTTCATTAGCTAGGTTAAGATGAATTCCATGAAGAGTAGAATCCAGGCAGACATGTATACTCAACATCCTGTGTCCTACACCCTAGAACCTTACAGGTTCCTGTTCAATTTCACACCAAATACTTCCAAGACAAGCCTGAGCTCTTCACAGGGTATATCTTCTTAAGGTGAGGTTGTTCTGTGAGTATGGGCATCTCTAAGAGCCTGTGGCTGGATGTGAGGGCTGGGGTATCCCTATACGTGTATGAGAGACCCTACATCATAGAGCTAGGGCTCAAAAGAGAGGGGGCTATACTGCAGGCCTACCACAACTTTCCAGTATACAACCCTATATAGTCAGATAATTCTAAATTTGAACCTGGCAGTCTAGGTTCTTAGAAAGGTATTTATCAAGGTAGGGGATATATATTTCATATAAAAATTAGATTGATTTATAATTTAAGAAACAAAACAGAACAGATGAATATGGTGGGGGGAAGAGAGAGGCAAGCCTTAAACAGACTCTTAACTACAGAGAACAGACTGAGGGTTGTTGAAGGAAGGGGGCAGGGGGATGGATTAGATGGGTGATGGGTACTAAGGAAGGCACTTACTGTGATGAGCACTGGGTGATGTATGTAAGTAATGAATCACTGAATACTACTCATGAAACTAATATTATACTGCATGTTAACTAACTGGAACTTAAATAAAAACCTGAAATAAAAGGAATTACACTAAAAAATGCCACAAAAAAACAAAACACCAAAATCAATTAATGTACGTTGACAGACTAAAGAAAAAAAAAAACATATCATCATTTCAGTAGAAAAAAAGAAAAAATAGGTGAAAAAAGGATTTGACAAAATCTAACACCCATTCATGAATTTAAAAAAAGAAATGTCAGTAAATGAGAAATAGAAGGAGAGTCCTCAACCTGATAGAAAACATCTACAAAATATATACAGTTAACATCACACTTAATGGTGAGAAACCAGAAGCTTTCTCAGTAAGATCAGGAACAAAACACAGATGTAACCTCTCACCACTGCTTGTCAACATCCGACTGGAAATCCTGCTAATGCAATAAGACAAGAAAAAGAAAGGGGCTAGATATCAGGAAGGAAGAAATAAAACAATTACTGTTCACAGATGAAATAATCACCTAGGTAGAAAATCCTAAAGAATCAACAAAAAGAGTCCTGAAACTAAAAAGCAATTACAGTAAAGATTTAAGATACAAGGTTCATATAAAATGTCAGTTGCTTTTCTATAGACCCAAATGAACAAATGGAATCTGATATTAAAAAACAATACCATTTACATTATCATCCCAAATAACAAAATAGTCAGGTATAAAGCTAACAAAGTATGTACAACTTCTATATGAGAAAACCCACAAAATTCTGATGAAAAAACCATGTAAGAACCAAACAAATGGAGAAATATTCCATATTCATGACCAAGAAGAATCATTATTAATATCAAGATTTTAGTTCTTCCAACTTGACTTATAATCTCAATGCGATTCTAACCAAAATCCCAGAAAGTTATTTTGTGGGTATCAAACAAACTGATTCCTAAGTTAATAGGGGAAAAGACCCAGAATATATCAATACAGTATTGAGAAAAAATATCAGAGAACTGACACTATCTGACCTGACGACTTACTATAAAGCTTCAGTAATCAAGATAGTGTAGTACTGGCAAAAGAATAGACAGATCAACAGAAGAGAACAGAGAAACAAAAAATAGACTCAAAATATATTCATCTGATGTTTGACAAATATAATAGCAAAGGTCAAAAAATACATAGCAAAGGTAATAAAATGGAACAAAGATAGTCTTTTTAAAAATGATAGTGAGTTTATATACAGATCTTACACCTTTCATAAATTAACTCAAAATGGATCTTAAGACATTAATGTAAAATTATAAAACTCACTGAAGATAACAGGAGATCTAGAGGACACTGGATTTGGCAATAACTTTTTAGATGTAATACCAAAGGCATGATTCATTAAAGAAATAATTGATAAGCTGTACTTGAATGAAATTAAAAATTTCTGTCCTGTGAAAGACACTAAAAATTAAAAGACAAGCCACATACTGGGAGAAAATAGTCACAAAAACATAACTATAAATATAACATAAAGGACTATTATACACAATATACAAAGAACTCTTAAAACCCAACAGTAAGACAGCAAGTAACCTGAATAAAAAATGGGTCAAAGGCCTTAATAGATACCTCACCAAAGGTGATATACAGGGAGTTCTAATCCAAAATAGCAACAGAGGAGTCTCCTGAATTCAGTTCCTTCTATGAACAGAAAGAATCTATAGCTATACATGGAGTAAGCATCTCTGAAGGAAATCTATAAACTAACTGAGAGACTCCTACACATGGGGTGAAAAATAATATATATCAAACAAGTTAATAGCATAACTATTAGGAGCCAATAAGAACAAAGAAGGCATATTAGGAAATCACAAAGCTATGGTACACAACCAAGGTGTAGGGCCAGGATGAATGATAAAATTCATCTCTTATACAAGCCTATTCCATCAAGACTGGGAGAGGCGGATCTTTTATCTAATGCACAGAAATCAACAGAGTCAAGGAAAATGAAGAAAAGGAAGATAATCTTCTGAACACCAGAAGAAAACTCCAGAAACAGATCTTAAAGAAATGGAGATAAATGATTAACCTGATAAAGAGTTCATATTAACAGTCATAAAGCTGTTCACCAAGGTTGGGAGGACAATGCATGAACAAAGTGAGACTTTTAACGAAGAAAAGAAAATATTAAAAAGTAGAAGACAGAAATCAGAGTTGAAGAAAAAATAACTGAACTGAAAAAATTTAATAGAATGATTTACCAGGAGTCAAAATGAAATGGAAGAAAGGATTAGTGAACTTGAAGGCAGGGTAGAAAAATTCATTCACTACAAGGGGTAAAAAGAAAAAAGGATGAAAAAGAGTAAAAGGGGACTTATGAGACACCATCAAGTGGACCACTATTTGCATTAAGAAGGGTCTCAGCAGAAAAGAAAGGCAAAGGGAGCAGACACTTATTTGAAGTTAAAAAATGGTTTTTAATTAATGGTTAAAAAATTTTCTAACCTGAGGAAATAGACATCCAGATCTAGCACATGCACAAATTTCAAAGAAGATGAATCCAGTGAGACCCACACTGGGACACATAATTAAACTGTCAAAGATTAAAGACAAGGAGAGAATCTTAAAAGCAACAATGGGAAATCGAATTGATATGTACAGATGAACCCCCATAAGACTGTCAGCAGATTTTGCAGCAGAAACATTACAGGCCAGAAGACAGTGGCATGATATATTCAAAGTGCTGGAAGAAAAAAAAAATGGCATCCAAGAATAGTGTAAATAGTCTAAAGCTGTCCTTTAGAACTGAAGGAGAGATAAACAGTTATCCAGGCAAAGAAAGCTTAACGAGTATATAACCACTACTGTGGCCTTGTAAGAAATGTGCAAGGGACTTCTTTAACGTGAAACAAAAGGATACTAATTAGTAACAAATATATAAAAACATAAATTTTACCAGCAAAGTAACAGTTAAATTCAGAATTCTAAAATTTTTAATTGTGGTAGGTAAATCACTTGTAAATCTAGTATAAAGGCTAAAGGATAGCTATAACTATAATATCTTATTAACAGATACACAAAGTTAAGAAATGTAATTTAGGACACTAGAAATATAAAATGTTGGTGGTGAGTACAAAAATGTAGCACTTTAGTATGCATTTGAAATTAAGTTGCTATCAGCTTACAATAAACATTCCTAAGATATTTTATTTAAGTCTCATGGTAATCACAAAGCAAAAACCTACCGTAGATATATAAAAGATAAGAAGAAAGAAATCTAAGCATATCACAACAGAAAATTGTCAAATGACAAAGGAAGGAAGTAAAACAAAGGAACAAAGAAACTAAAAAATAGCCAGAAAACAAAGAAGAAAATGGCAATAGTAAATTCATACCAATAAATAATTACTTTAAATTAAATGGACTAAATTCTCCAATCAAAAGACACAGGCTGAAAGAATTAACAGAAAAAGGAAGAAAGGAAGAAAGGAAGAAAGGAAGAAAGGAAGAAAGGAAGAAAGGAAGAAAGGAAGAAAGAAAGAAAGAAAGAAAAACACAAGACCCAACTATATTGTTGTCTACAAGAGACTCAGTTCAGAAGTAAAGACAGACACAGAATGAAAAGTGAAGGGATGGGAAAAGATATTCTCTGCAAATGAAAACCAAAAGAAAGCTAGGGTAGCTATATTTATGTCAGACAAAAGGCTTTAGACCAAAATGTAATGAGCCATAAAAAGATCATTATAAAATCAGGGATCAATCCAACAAGAAAACATAACATTTGTAAATATTTATGAACCCAACACAGGAGCATATAAATGATAGATACATGTCATTATACATTTGTCCAAATCCACAGAATGTACAATACCTGGGATGAACCCTAAAGTAAACTCTGGGTCTAGATGATAATGATGTATCAATATAGGTTCAATAGTTGCAACAAATATACCACTGTGAGGGGTGATACTGATAATGGGGAAGTCTATAAATGCATGAAGGCAAGTATATGGGTATATGAGGTATATGGGAAGCTGTACTTTCTGTTCAATTCTGCTATCAACCTAAAATTGCTCTAAATAATAAAGTATATTCAAAACAGATTTTACAAATACCTTTTCTTCTTTCTTTTTTGTATTTATGAGATGATGGTTAACTAAACTTACTGTGGTAATCATTTCACAATGTATGCACACCTTTAACTTCCATAGTGCTGTATGTCTGCTCTATCTTAATAAAACTAAAAAAGGAAATGATTAATTAAAAAAGAACTTTGTTATAATTGACTAAATATGATTAAAACTAAGGGGATATTGATAAAGAGACTATTATAGATTCTTGAAATGAAAGAAACACACTGCCAGGAATAATGTGGAATTAATATTTAACTATCTCAGTAAAATATAGGAACTCAGAGGAATAGGGAAGTTAAAGTGTTCTAAATGTTACTTGGGACAAGCTAAAGCAGAAAAATAAAAGCATTTTTAAAAGATGATTATGGGGGGGGCGCCTGGGTGGCTCAGTTGGTTAAGTGACTGCCTTCAGCTCAGGTCATCATCCTGGAGACCCGGGATCAAGTCCCACATCGGGCTCCCTGCTCTGCGGGAAGCCTGCTTCTCACTCTCTCACTCCCCCTGCTTGTGTTGTCTCTCTGGCTGTGTTTCTCTCGGTCAAATAAATAAAATCTTTTTTTTTTTTTTTTTAAAGATGATTATGGGGAGAGCAGAGGAATAAACTATTTTATTGGGAGCAACTGCTGGTATTTTGTTTTTATGTGATGGAATGGCAAATGATAAGAAGGGGAAGGTAACTATTACTGGAAGGAATGTAAAATATAGGGATACTCAAAAAGTAAGAAGAAAGCAATAAATGGTAATCCGATAAAATTAACAACTAAGGTTAACATAGGGAAAACATGAAAAATCAATAATCATAAGATTTAAAAAAAAAGATTTAAGATTTTGAAATAGGTGAATCCTCTTGCTAAAAAACAGACTGTTAGATTTGCCTTAAAAATTAATATGTATGTTATTTAAAACAAGTATTCTTGAGGTGCCTGGGTGGTTCAGTCTGTTAAGCATCCAGCTTTCAATTTCAGCTCAGGTCTTGATCTCAGGCTCATGAGATCGAGCCCTGCAGTGGGTTCCATGCCGAGTGTAGAGCCTGCCTATGATTCTCTCTCTCCCTCTCTCTCTGCCCCTCCCTCTCAGCTCATGTCCACATTGTATTAGAAGAACAAAAAAGTCTCCCCCAAACAAACAAGTATTGTGAAAATTAAGGGATGAATAAGGCATATAAGAAAATCCTAAATAAGAAAGAGAGCAGAGGGTGCTTAGGTGGCTCAGTCATTTAAGTGTCTTGCCTTCGGCTCAGGTCATGATCCCAGGGTCCTGGGATGAAGTCCTGCTCCCTGATCAGTGAGGAATCTGCATCTCTCCCTCCCTCTGCTCCTCCCACTTCTCTTGCTCTATCTTGCTCTCTCTCTTATATAAAATATTTTAAAAAAAATATAGCAGATTTCAATATTGGTATAGGAAATACAGGAGTTATAGGACAAGGTAAGTCACAATTTATAAAAATAAAATGGATATATTAAACTGTATATTCAAATAAGGTAGAAGTTAACCATAAAATATAAAATACAAGAAATTCAAGATTCAATAAAAAAGTTTCTTTTTAAATTAAGTTTTCCATACATCTCTCTCAGAATTGGCCAGATCTACTAAAGATATAGGTGAACTGAATATTGCAATCACATGTATATTTTATGTATATGTAAATGTAAATGTATGAACACACACAAGCCTCCATCTGTTCTTACATCCCTTGAATAAAAAGAACTCCAATTTTTGTCCCCAAAATAAATACAAAATAACCATATATTTGGCTATATGTCCACACAATTTGAAAATACACAAAACATAAATATACAAAATATAAAGCGTATATTCTGTTCACATTGTAACAAAATCAGAAATAAAAAAAAAGGATTGGTAAAACACTCAAATAATTGGCATGCTCTCCATGGAACAAAGAAGAAATCAAACCTCTCACTGAAAATTACATGGATAGCAAATGAAAACAGGAAGCTATGGGTCAGAGTTAAAACTGTAATTACAAGAAAATTAATAGCCATAAATCTAGTTACTGGTAAAAAAAATAAAACCAAAATACTAGTAAAGTTAGTCCTAAGTTTAAGAAATTAGGGAACAAAGAACAATGAAAAAAAAAATAAACCAGAAAAGAGGGACAAAGATGAAAGAAGCAATTAATCAAGAGGAAAACAGGAAAAACAGTATAGACACAACAAACCCATCTAAGTGGTAATTCTTTCAGAAGACTGCTAAAACCTATAAACTCCCTTGAAGGTTAATGAAGGAATGAAAGAGACTAAACAGGCAAGTTAAGAAAGGACTCTTCCACAGGTATGGAAGGAAAACAATTATTTCTTTAAACCATCATAATCTGAATGCAGAAAAAAAATCAACAGGGATAAACTTTCTAATAAATCTCTATCAGAAACTGAAAAAAGCAGGGGCGCCTGGGTGGCTCAGTTGGTTAAGTGACTGCCTTCGGCTCAGGCCATGATCCCGGAGACCCAGGATTGAGTCCCACATCGGGCTCCCCGCTCCGTGGGAAGCCTGCTTCTCCCTCTCTCACTCCCCCTGCTTGTGTTCCCTCTCTGGCTGTGTTTCTCTCTGTCAAATAAATAAAATCTTTAAAAAAAAAAAAAAAAGAAAAAGAAGAAGAAGAAAAAAAAAGAAACTGAAAAAAGCAGATTCTGATAGCGTAGTACCTTTAGCTGTATGAACACAATCCGAATTCAGGAACTGAATAGATTTGAGTATCACGGGATGTTCTTGTACTAAATGCAAATTTGTGGCTATTGTATTAGTCAGGGCTAGGTTCAACTGCACATCAAACAACACCCCAAAATAATACCATTTTAAACAAAATGGAAGCTTATTATCTTCCATAAAGGAAAAAAAAAAGAAAAAAGACAAAAGAAGTTCCAAAGAAGGTAGGTGGGCGTGGCTATGGTTGCTCAGCACAATGTCATCTAACACAATATCCCGCTGCATGTCCTGCTCCCCTGTCTGGTGCCTGGAATGTGTGTGCAAGTCATTTTGAACACAGGGCAGCTGCTCCAGCTCCAGCCACCACTTCGGAGTTAAGCAGCTTTCCCCCAAATCTCAAAGACCTGTCCCACCATAACATGGACCATAAGTCTGGCTAGCAGCTGAAGTCTTTTTCTTTTTGGACAGCACTGTGCCAAAAACTCAGGAGCTCTGTTACCAGGAAACAAAATGAGAATGGACATGTACTTAAGCAACTTTTAATTACTGTCACTATAAAAATTTGAAAACCTAAAGAAAAATAAGTTTCCTAGCAAAACATAAAATGGAAATTTAACCTCAGAAGTAAAAAATCATAACCAGACCAATTATCTGAGAAGAATCTGTGAACTTTAATCAAGATCAACCATTTTAAAAGACTCCAGTGTCAAAATACCTTCCACTTTATTTTGATCTAAACTTTAAAAAAAACAGATCATTTTAATTTTATACTATTCCAGACTCAATGATATAATGACTCATTTTGTGGAATTAGAAAAAACCTTAAAAATTAATATCTGATAAAGATAGTAAGAAAAAAATTGTAAAAATACTAAATAAACCATTACAAACAGAATCTGGCAATATAGCAATGGTATTACATGGTGTGACCATGTTCTAGGAATGCCAGAAAATGTCAATTTTCAAAACTAAAACCTTGAAACATTTCAAGAAAATTTCATAAAATGTATCAATCTGAAACTAGAGGGGAAAAGAATCATATGCATATATAATGAAATAGAATTTGATAAAATTCAGAGGTCTTTCCTAATAAAACCTCTAAGTTCTATCAAAATAAAAGCACACTACCTAATCATAACAAAATCTGGTTAATGAAAACTATAATGAACACCATTCCAAACAGAGATGTGGTAAAGCCATTTGCAAATTAATCATCATTCAAATGGGTAACAAAAATACAAAAAAACCCACAACATTTAATGGAAAAATGGAGGAGGGCTACAAAGAGGCTATGCACAGAGCAACAAATGAAAGTGATGGAGTGGCTGCCTATCTGTAATCTCTTTCTCTCTGTCAAATAAATAAGAAAATCTTAAAAAAAAATCTAAAAAATTTGAAAGTGATGGAGTGGAATATTCTTGTGCTGTGTCCGTAGTAAGGGAAATGCAAATCAAATGTAGCAGGTGTAAATCATCAGATACACAACAGTACACCGTGGTCACAACTTCTAAGGGCCAATTTTACTGGTGCAAATAAAAACTGTGAGAGCATTTTTGAAGAGACATGTAGTAATACCTGTTGACACATACTTTTGTTCAGCAATTCCACTCTGGGGAAGATGGCATAAAAACAGTCACAGACTCTTTCTTACAGGAAGAAGAGATCTATGATCTTGTTCAATATAAGACCAGAAAAGCTATTTATAACACATGCTATAAGGTAAATTGCCCTCCCACATTGTAATACTAAGTTTAAATCCTCCAAAGTTTACCAAAAAAAAAAAAAAAAAAAAAAAAAAAAAAAAAAGGTCTCTAGTTGAAGAGACTTAATAGGTATGTCAAGAACAAACTGTGGAATGAGCCAAGGTGCCCATCAACAGATGAATGGATAAAGAAGATGTGGTACATATATACAATGGAATACTATGCCTCCATCAGAAAGGATGAATATCCAACTGTTGTAGCAACATGGACTGGACTGGAAGAGATTATGCTGAGTGAAATAAGCCAAGAAGAGAAAGTCAAGTATCACATGGTTTCACTTACTGGCGGTGCATGAGGGGTAAACTGGAGGACAGTGGGAGAAGGAAAGTAAAGGGGAACTAGGGTAATCCAGGGAGAGAAACGAAACAACAGAGACTTTGGACACAGAAACAAACTGAGGGACTTGGAGGGAGGGGGATGGAGGGATGGGAGAGCCTGGTGGTGGGTACTGGGGACACCTAAAGCATGGAGCACTGGGTGTGGGGAATGGGGAATGAATCTTGGAACACTGGAAAAAAAATTTAAGTAACAATAAAAAAAAAAAGCATGTGAAACAGAGAAATCTGAACCCTCATAAGATATTTGATAATATTAAAAAATAGACATAAGAAAAAAAAAAGAACTGTTGAGTCTGGATCTCTGAAATCTCTTCACTGTAATCCCAGAGTAGATATAGCTTAAGAAAGAAATCATGAAGTGTTCTGCATTCTCATGAAAGACATGAGAATTTCTGTTCCATTTAGCCTCATAGTTGATGTAACAAGACCACTCTCTATAAGGAATTATCAATTACTTAAATTAACTACTGATTTCAATTTTAATACAGTCATTATTCTGGCAAAGGAGAAATCGGATCTGATACAGATGGTAACACTTCCAAATTCCTCTGAAGACCCATTATTTCAATATGCACAGGACTGTAAAAAGGGATAACTTTAATTTTACGTATGTGTTTTAAACACTTTAATTATAGTGAAATCACCTGTTTAACAGTAGAATTAGAGGACACCTAATGATCTCAAAATCATTTTGTAGAATACTACCTACCTTACATTAAGAGTACTGGACATGCAAATGCCATTATATTAAATGATCTTAATGGAGTTATTAAATAATATTAATAGGCTAAACTGTACACTGAAAAATAGTTAAGAGGATAAATTTTGTGTTACATATATTTTACTACAATAAAAAAATGTATTGCAATATACATATCTACCAGAACAACTAAAATAAAGAAGAAATGCAGTACCAAGTGATGGTAAGGGTATGAAGTAACTGAAAGTCTCGTACATTGTTGGCAGGAGCATAAACTGATATAACCACTCTGGGAAACTATTTGTCATCATTTATTAAAGTTGAACTTTTACATATTACATAACATAGAAATTATGCCCCTAAGTACACCCAACAAAAATCAGAATACTTGTTCAAGAATATTCATGGAAGCATTATTAGATGATAGCCCTAAATCAGAATAAGTCAAAGGTATATAAAAGTAAAACTGAGCAACTGTTACAAATGTACACAATGAAATGCTACCTTGTACGAGTATAAACTATTGTTACACATAGCAACATGATGAATCATACAAACATGATGTTGAGTCAAAGAAGCTAGACTCAGAAGAATATGCACTGTAAGATTTTATTTATATGAAGTTCAAAGTCAGCAAAAACTATATTTATGGTGTTAGAAGACAGAATATTCTGTAAAGAAAAAAAGCCCCAGACACAGACTGGGATAAAATATTTGCAGATGGCAAATCCAACAAAGGACTTGTATTCAGAACAAATAAGGACCTCTATGAACTCGGCAGTAAGAAAACAACTACTCCAATTAAAAATGGGTAAAAGACTTGAACACTTCATCAAACAGGACAGACCTATGGTAAATAAGGGACAAAAATATATTTAACATCATAAGCTACTTGGAAAGGGCAGATGAAAACCACAAAGAGATACTACTACACATGGATAAGAATGACTACAAAATACTGGCAATATCAAATGCTGGTGAGGATATGGAAAAACTGGATCTTTCATACACTGCTACTGGGAATGCAAAGTGACAGAGCTACTCTGGGAACACTCTGGCAGTTTCTTTTAAAAGTTTTCAGGAGGGGGTGACTAGGTGGCTCAGTGAGTTAAAGGTCTGCTTTCGGCTTAGGTCATGATCCCAGGGTCCTGGGATTGAGCCCCACATCCAGCTCCCTGCTCAGCAGGGAACCTGCTTCTCCCTTTTCCCCTCTGCTGCTCACCCTGCTCGTGCTCTTCCTCAAAAAAAGAACAAATAAAATCTTAATTTTTTTTTTCAGGAGAATTTTTAACTCTTGAATCTAAAACTTTCCCATACAACCCAGTAACCACAAATCCATGGCATTTATCCTAGAGAAATGAAAACTTATGTCCACACAAAAACCTGAATGCAAATATTAGTAGTTTTATTTATAATAGCTCAAAACTGGAAATAATTCAAATGTCCTTCAACAGATTAATACACTAAAAAACCATGGTACCTCCAGAAAAGGAAATACTACTAAGCTATAAAAAGACAATACTGTTGACTCCTGCAACAACCTGGAATGATCTCAAAATCTTTAGGCTGAATTTATTTTAAAAGGCAATCTCAAAATATCAGTCACTGTATGATGTTGTTTGAAACACTGCAGAGGTAGACAACTGATTACTGACTGCCAGGGTGCAGGAAAGAAGAGGGTTGAAGGAACAGCGGCTCAAATATGAAGGAGCAGCAGGAAGTAGTGTCTTTGTGGGGAGACAGGGCAAGTGTATATCTTGACCTTGTGATGGTCATGCAAATGTTCAGATGTGATAAAATGACATGGAACTACATATGCACATGAACGTATGTATGTAAAAACTGGAGAAATCCTAGTTGATAGTGTTGTACTAATCTCAATATCCTAGCTTTGCATAAAATATTACCATTACTAAGGGTTCCTGGGAAGCTCTGCATTATTTCTGCAACAGCATCTACAGTTATTTCAAATTAAAAAGTAAACAATGAAAAGAAGTCATAAAAGTGGTTCTCCTGGGAAAGGGAAGTAGCATTTAGAAGGAGTCATGAGGGAGGTACCTGGGTGCGGGTCACGCACTGCTTAATGAGCTGTAAGCTATTCAATGAGTGAACTCACTCCGCAAAAACTCATCAAGCTGCAAATGCTTATGATTTATGTATTCTCTGTCTCTGTGTTCATGTTAAACTACAGAAGTTTACTAAAGAAAAAGCAAGTATAATCTTTATTAACCTATAGATTTCTTACGAGAGTTGCAGTAAAAATAAACACTTGAAGCAGTACAATGAGTAAAGCATGTTCAGGTATGGGAAATACACAACAAAAGTGACTTAATTGGGGCACAGTTGCTTTGTCCTTTTAGAATTCTTTGTATTATCAGAATTTAAAGTCTACAGCATAACAACTGTATTGTTACACTCATTAGAACAGCACTTATCAGGTTCAGTAAGATCCTCTCTTACGCCACATCCTTGCTCACATTTTTTGACCATAGAAATGCAGGTAGTAATTATGCTATGATAATGGTCATAAACAGGTCTTGAGCAAGCTGGGACATGTGTTCACACGACTTTCAGAGCAAAAATTCCTTGATAAATTGACTATCATTTTGACTTGACTTTTTCATCTCCAGTTCTCTTTGTGATTAATTCTAGATTTTTTTTTGTCTCTATCACTGAATTGGAATTACTCTTGCCAAATACTATCAAATGCCACGATCAACTCTCTGTCCTCATTTTAACCTCCCAAAAGGATGTGAAACACATTCTTTATCTGGCTACCAGGATACCGCACTCCGCTTGTAACACCCATGGCAAGGGCCTATGTCTTTTCTCTAACCAGTGAATGTTGGAATACCTCCAGGGGCCACTCTCCAGTCTTCCCCTTTCCTCTTCTTCAGTGACCTCATACAATCTTATGACTTTAAATCCCATTTATATGGCAATGAGTCCCAAATTTTTATCTTCAGCACAAACTTCTCTCATGAATTCAAGTCACATATTAAACAGCTGACTTGACTTCTCCACTTAGATGTCTTATAGGCATCTCAACTTTAACACAAATAAACACTGACGTTTTTGATATAAAACTACTAGTCATCTAGCTGCTCAGATACAAATTCCAAAGGTCACCCTTGATTTCTTCGTACCTTCACATCTAATATCAACTCTATGAGAAGTCCTATTTGTGCCACCTTCCAAATAAAGTTAGAGCATCTGGCTGCAAGCTCCCCACAAACCATAACAGACGCCTCTTAATTAGTTTCCATGCTTCCATTCTGAAACTTCTACATCACCACAGAGCAGCCAGAATCATTTTTTAAAAGCTCTAAATCATACAGGGGGTTCTGGGGATCTGTTACACAGTGTGCACGTAGTTGAAAATATGATACTGTACACTTAGAAATTGTTGGAATGATAAAAAAAGGAAGAAGAATTAGTACATTAGTAACGCTCACTCTCATGTGCTTTTGCCTCAAAGTCAAACTCTAATGAAAAGATGAATTTAAAATAAACCTTGTATCAGAGCACAAATCAGTCCCCTATTAAAAATTTTAGCCGTTTCCTATCAGACTTAACAGAATTCAACTCCTTAACATGATTTATCTGTCAATGTAAATCAAACCTTTTAAAAATTTCTTACCTGTACAGAGTGAAAGTGACAAGAGAGAAAGAGATACAGTGCCCACGTAATGTAGCCCCTGTGTACCCTGTACACTTCATCTCCTACCATTTGACTCCTTACTCATTCTACTTCGAACACTGGTACTTGTCCCTGTTTCTGAAGCTCATTCCAATCTGGAGGACTTTATACTTTCTGTTCCCTCAGTATGAAATGCTCTTCCCCTAGATCTATGCATGGTAATTCACATTATTTAATATTTTACTCAAGTAGCATTGCAAATGAAGTAATCTAACTATATCTTTCCCTTTCCTTATCTTGCATTATTCATTTATTTACCAAAATATAAATACAAAAATATTTTCAAATATAATTTGAAAATATAAGCTCCACAAGGGCAGGCACCTTATGTACCATCATATCCCCAACACCCAAAACAATTCTCAACACCTGTATCAATAAATCTGAATGGAACCAGAAGATGGAACTTCTGGGTGGCTAACGACCCCATCTGATCCAACTCTACCTCTTGTATATACAGTATAATTGAGGAGACAGGATTTTACTTTTATCAGAATTCACACAACTAAATACTATTTTTAGCAGGATTCTGCCTTGAGGGTAGCAATACAAAATTGCAGTAGTTGTAGAATATTTTACTCTTGGGCCTGATAAAACATTAAAGCAGATACTATTCCAAAGTAACTGCCTGCCTCTACAAATGTTTACACCTAAAACAGTCAGGAAAACTTGTACTTGGTTATATGTAAGTGTGATGCCGTTAAATTTATTGGGGCTTATGAGATATGGAATTTGAATAAAACGGAAGCCAGTGAACTTATAAATTAAAAAAAAATGCATTATCTACGCATCTTCATTAAGTGCCTAGGAAAATAATGCAATCTGAAATTTTCCTGCCCTGCCTTATAAGAAGACTTAAATATTTAATTATTCTGACTGCATCTATACACACAGAATCACAATATTTATGTACATTTTACTATTGACCCAATTTTTATTGAATATAAATGTATGCTGACATTTCAAATTAAAAGTTTCAACCCATTCAGGCCAAAGAAAAACTACATGTTCCATAACTGTTAGCTACTTTATTACTCATTTTGGATAAATTCCTTTCAGATCTTTTATGTCAAAAGTCCTAGAGTATAACTAAAGAGATTGGCATCTCTCTTCTAAGAACTCGGTTGATTCTTGAGTGAAGTTGATAATCTTGAAAACATTAATTCAGAAATATATTGAGATCCAACCCAAAAAAGAATCATGTGAGAAATATACTAGAAGTTAAAAATGAAGAAATGGTATCAAAATTCTTCTCTGGAGATGTCTGAGTGGCTCAGTCAGTTAAGTGTCTGCCTTCAGCTCAGGCCATGATCCCAGAGTCCTGGGATCAAGCCCTGTGTTGGGCTCTTTGTTCAGCTGGGAGCCTGTTTCTTCCTTGCCTGCTTTGTGTACCGCTCCCGCTGCTTGTGCATAGTCTCTCTCTGACAAATAAATAAATAAATAAATAAAATCTCAAAAAAACCCCAAACAGACCCAAAACCAAAGTTCTCCTGAATTTTTCTACATTTCTCTAGTCTTATCTTCTCTGTTAACCAGAACAGCATGAACACTTCAGGAGACATCTATCTTTTGCATCTAAAACAGTGCTTATCAACTGGCAAATGATAAATAAATACTTAGTGAATGGGTCAAAGGAAGGATGACCAAGTATTTTTGCTTGCCTTGGGAAAGAAATCACATAAATTATAAAACAACAGCTCATGACATAAAATTCCCCTTTCAAAGTTTGTAGCTTATCTAAAAACATCATTACCACTACTAATATTAAATATAATTCAATAATGATTATTTCCTGCATTCAAAATGTTTGATTTTTAGGTGTGAAAAAACACATACTCCATTGAAAGATATATTTGGATATTCAAATACTCTGAAGTTTACAGCAATTTTAATAGAGATGACTTGGATATTAGTCTTTGTTATTGATTTTGTAAATCCTCAAATGTTCTTCTACCTGGGTTAAAAATTTTCATCTAATATTTTTCCCCACTTTAATGAAAGATAGAAACAGTGAAATGAATAAATTTCATTCTATGCGTTAGTCACCTGGATTTCTGGTTTAATAACTGCTTACTCCACAAATAAATTTTCTGTAACTTATACATACATTTTCATTTAATGTAGATAATCTGATTTTTTTTTAAGATATTACTTATTTATTTGTGTTCCTAGAGAGGGAACACAAGCAGAGGGACTGAGAGGGAGAAGCAGGCTTCCCGCCGAGCAGGAATTCCGATGTGGGACTTGATCCCGGGTCTCCAGGATCATGATCTGAGCCGAAGGCAGTCGCTTAACCACCTGAGCCACCCAGGCGCCCTGATAATCTGATTATTAATCAAATCTTTAAACTCTATTACTAGAAAAACTGAAGCACTTAAATCATCCTTAAGAACTCACAAGAAATAGGAAACATATAATATCATAAGGGCACTCTTTTTTTTTTTTCTTTTAAAGATTTTATTTATTTGACAGAGAGAGATCAAAATAGGCAGAAGGGCAGGCAGAGAAAGAGGCTGGAAGCAGGCTCCCTGCTGTGAAGAGAGTCTGATGTGGGGCTGAATCCCAGGACCCTGGGATCACGACCTGAACTAAAGGCAGAGGCTTAACTCTCTGAGCCACCCACATGCCCCAGGGCACTCTTTTAAAAAATTAGAAATTCTCAGCGTGGTAACTATAGTTAATAATATTGTATCGCATAGCTGAAATTTGTTAAGAGAGTAGATCTTAAAAGTCCTCATATTAAAAAAAGTGTAATTAGGTATGGTGATGGATATTAACTACATTTATTGTGGTGATATTATGCAATATATACAAATATGAAATCACTATGTTATACACTGAAACTAATACAGTATCTTCTGTCAACTATACCTCAATAACAAAAAAGAACTCAATCTTGCTTCATTTCTCATCAACTAGTAATATCAAATCTTCAATGCTTACATGACTAAATGTGTCCTGTTACTTCGATCACCAGGAACCAAGCTCACATAAACAAAACATCCACTTGGATTTGTGACTTGAAGGAACCATGTACATACCTAATAAAGCACTGGGATCTTAAGACTCTTGATTTTACAATCTCCCTCAAGATTTACAATCTCCCTCCTTCCAACTCCAAAACTGTTTCTTTGAGTTTTGCTGTGTTCAGAATAGCCTCAACAACTGATTCACAATGATGTTACTATGTAACTAGAAAAAGTGTGTCTTCCTTGGTGTTCATTGGTCTGTGAACAGGTGCGCTGCTAAAAAAAAAAAAAAGTTTTAATGAAATTCTAGTTCCATAGCTATTAATAACTAACTTTCAATATGTAAGATATCAGGAATAGTGAACACTAGGTGTCAGTGTAAGAAATGGGAAAATATTTTTAAAAACTTGTTTCCAATCAGGTGTATAACAAAGAAATCAAAAGCAGCTGTGACCACATTTACTTATAATTGCATAATTTAGTTAACAAGCCAATCTTTCTTTCAAACAAAAATTCCTGTTCCAAAACCATCAGGAGTTTAAAATCAGATTAAGCTGATTATTAGAAGTTACAAGTCTTTTGTAACTTTAGCTACATACAACGCAGCAAATTAATTTTACTTTTAAGAATAGATGTTTCGAAGGTTGGTGTTAAATGCAGGTATTAAATCTGGAAGTATCATGTTTCATATTTTTAGTTGGTGGAAAAGAATTATTTTCACAGTAATAATGCTGGACTATTAATAGAGGATATTGAATTTTCAGATCTGCTCTGAACAGAAATATGAAACACAAAAACATTAGATATTACAATGCTTAAATGGTCAATTCACAAATGAACACATGAACTTGGGAAGGATGACTGACTCTTCCCTCAAATTCTGGTACCTAGAGGTTATTTCTAAACTATGAATGCTAAAACTAATACTAAAAAAACCAACCAAGTATTAACTATCAATATTTCAGATAAAAAGCTTTTTCTATAGACTCTTCAGAGTAAAGACTTTTAGAACAGGTTTCACTGATTTATTCTATCACATTGATTTGTGAATGCTCAACCACACTTGCATTCCAGGGAGAAATCCCACCTGGTCATGGTGAATAATCTTTTCAATGTACTGTTGGATCCTTTTAGCTAGGATCTTGTTGAGAATCTTGGCACCCATATTTATCAGGGATATTGGTCTGAAATTCTCTCTCTCTCTCTTTTTTTAATTTATTTTATTTTTTCAGTGTTCCAAGACCTGAAATTCTCCTTTTTGATGGAGTCTTTGCCTGGTTTGGGGATCAAAGTAATGCTGGCTTCATAGAAAAAGCCTGGAAATTTTCCTTCTGTTTCTATTTTTTGAATCAGCTTCAGGAGAATAAGTATTATTTCTTCTTTGAATGTTTGGTAGATTTCCCCACAGAATCCGTCGGGTCCAAGGCTCTTGTTTTGTGGTAGGTTTTTGATCACTGCTTCAACTCATTACTAGATCTTTGTCTATTCACGTTGTCAATTTCTTCCTGTTTCAGTCTTGGAAGTTTAGTTTTAAAAAGATATTAGCAATATACTAAAAAGAAAAGTTAAATCAAAATAGTGCCTCATATTTTACAAAGTGTATTTCTAAGAAATACCTCATTTAGGCCCAATAATACTAATGTAATAAATCTATATTCTTTTTAGCACAGCATTATTTTGGGGGCTTGAACTCTTTTCTTTCTACTGAACTCTCTCGCCTACCCACTTGGCCATTTCCATGTTCCATCTCTCAAACTCCACATCATTATTTAGTTATTTAATCTTTCCATATGTTTTTCAAGTGTGTTAGGAAACTTTTCATACAATATTCTGAAAGTCATTCCTTTGTAGAAATGGAACAAAATTAAATACAGTAGTCATCACTTACAGTACAAAAGGCTGTGACTCAAAATTCATTTAGGAAAATATTTAAGGATTTGCTGGAGAGAAATAAATGCTTTTAGTTAATGTTGGACTTGTTTCACTGACAGTTAAGTTCCATTCAAATTCTAGTCATAAAATGAGAAAGTATGAAGTTTATGGAAAAGCTTTCCAAGCTCAAGGACTGAAGCAAATTAACGAAGGCAATTTAGACCACCCTTTGTGTAGGTTTCTTCCTGGGAACATAAAGTCAAATGGTGACAGACAAGGAAGGAACAGGGAAATTCACATATAATACATATCTCTACCAGTATCTGTGAATTTTAAGATATCTTAGCATGTCAGGAATGAGAAGTAGAAATTAAAGAAACTGAGATAACACTATATATGATATGACACTCAAAGGCATGAAAGTGGCCCCAGAAATACATACAGCATATGTCTCTTCAAGCTTTCTTTCTGACTCTTTAGTGTTTTTGCTCTGGACATTGTGTTACCCCAAATGTATTGATTAATGATCAAAATCTTTGGCTCTTTTTAATTAAATCACATTTTCATTGACAGTGTGGATCAGAGCTAAGTCATTTATATACATTATCTTATATAGTGCCTATGAGGTAGGTAAATTCCTGCAGATGAGTAAACCAGGACTCTGAAAGATGAAGAAATAGGTTGTATAACTGCCAAGTTATGAAGCCAAGATTCAAACTTGGGGATCTTGTCTGCAAACATGTTCCACTGTATCGCCATGTCCTAAAAGAAGCTCTTGTGGGTTTTGCAAAAGTAACCAGGACAGTCACATTTAGAACAACGATTAGTAAGTGAGAACATGCCAGATTGGTATAAATGTACTAGTAACAATTTAGTACTTCCATCAGTTTTGCAAGTGGGGATAAACACTAATAGCTGCTAGGGTGGATATATGATAAATTGATAAATGATAAATTGTTGTATCATTTTGAATTCATTTATTGTGGCTGAGACAGGATTTACTATCATGGACTATTGTTCACAGATGGCAAATAAGGTTCAGAACTTGTTACCATCTAACTTGAAGCTGGTAATATCTCTTGCTCGAAATACTTCAGTAACCTTCCAACAGATCTCTTCAGAAGTGGTATCTTGAGTCTTTCACTGTCCTATATAAAATAGCCAGCTTATTCTATTTCCCTTCCTGAGTTGCCATTTTCTGACTACCCCCCAGCAATCTATAGAATAACAAATTCCTCCGTTTGAAATTCAGTGACCTTGAAAATTGAGTCCAAAGCTGCTTTTTCATCCCTTTCTCTAATATAAATTTAAGAAAGGTTGTTTATAATCCAATTGAAAATCTACATGGCCCAATTAGAAGTGATTTCCTATAAACCATTGCCTAAATTTGGTTTCCTGACATAAAATACAAACTCTGTATAATTTATCTAACCTTTAAATATAGGACTTCAACTCCTGACAACATCATTCAAACCCATTCTGACATCTATACATAGTTTTCATTATCAATGGTTACTAAATGGCTTATTTTCCAAGCATAAAGACTTAATTAAAATAGAAACAACTGGTTTTAGAACTCAAGTGTAAATCAAAGGATAATTTATTATCATTCTCTCTTTTGTAGAGTAGCCATTCAGTCTTTAGTACTTACATAGGTAAGTAACTTTTTTCTTGCATACAAGAAACAGTCATTTTATGAGTAGCATAAAAGGAGAACAAATATAAATAGATATGTTAGGGGGAAAAAACCTTCTAAATTCCAGTATTTTAGTTCCACAAGAGACATTTGTAACATTAACTATATCACTACCTGATCTTTGATTTATATGAAAATGCGGTGGCTTTATTTTATACTCATCATGTTAGAAAATACAAAACTTATTTTGAAAAAAAAAAAAAGAGCTAATACTTCTGCTTCTAAACGGAAAAACAAACAAAAACAAAAAAACTGAGTTTGTAGTAAACATAAGGCACCCATAGCAATCTTATTCTTACCAATGAAATTAAATGCATGTCTATTTAGGAAAAAAAAAAATTTGACTTCTTTCACCTTGCCCTGGGACGACATGATTGCACAGAATAAATTGACGCTTTTATGAGGGGAGTAAAAGTTAATACACGAAAAGACCGAATAAAATTATTACTCTCTTTATAACATGTGGACAAGAAATTTATTAGGAATACTGTGAGGTATTTTAATTTTCATATTATCATCAAATGTTACTTGAAGTCTAGTGATCTTCTTAACAAATCAGACTTCAGGGGGAAACTTCAAGAAGCAACTCAGTACCAATGACAGTGGCTTCACTAGAACTTTCTTTCTTGAAGC
The DNA here is from genome assembly GCA_004023965.1 of Spilogale gracilis. Classification (NCBI taxonomy): domain Eukaryota; kingdom Metazoa; phylum Chordata; class Mammalia; order Carnivora; family Mephitidae; genus Spilogale; species Spilogale gracilis. Next base: position 10,004 of record PITA01006055.1, on the reverse strand, counting down.
CTATAACCACTGCAGCACTAAGAATGTAACTTCCTAGAAGAAATGATGCTTTACATATCTTGATTTCAAGTATGCTTAAATCTATTCTTTTCTTTACATTTAACTACCGTTGTCCAGAGAGCCATCAAATGATGCCCACTTTAATTTTATATAATTACCCATTGTGCCCAAAATGTTTTGTTTGTTGTTGCTAAATGGTTAAGACTGCTTCTCATGTTGAAGGGTGTTTTTCTCTTTACAGACTTAAGGTGTGATGAAGTCCTTATCAGAAACTTGATATTGAATTTGTATATTCCATACCCAAAGAAGATTTTCCTGGGGCTTCTCTTTTCCAAATATCTTTTTGTTCACAAACCCTCTGTAAAATATAAATCCTATTCTGAAAACAATACTCTTCACTTCAGAAAACCCCAGAATACTCAGAATTAGGAGAGACCTTAAAGATACAGAGTGAATTTAGCCAGACAAGTATCCATTCATACCCATAAGTCAGCATTTTTCATTCAAAAGATTCCCTAAACTCCCTAGAGAAGAAATTCCACATCTACTACTTAAAAGGCATGTGACTTTGGGCAACTTGCTTCATCTGTTTGTTCTTCAGTTTCCAAGCCTATAAAGTGAAGACAGTATCTTCTAACTCTCTAGATTTACTATAAATATTAAGTAAAATGACTGTTATTAGAAATACTCATTCTATCAGCATGTGCAGATTAGAAGTTTGAAAAACAAAATATTTTAATTTTCTTAAAGACATCTGCCCAATCAAGGCAACTTTACATAAAGTTTTTGGTCTTTTATATACAGTACACTATACTGTATGTATATAGAGTATAACTAAATTTCCAGATAAAAAAACAATTAAAATTTATTACTGAGAGACACCTTACTAAGTTTCTAATTGTTTTAAACCTTCACTGTGAATATCAATCATATTTTATTAATGTACTTATGATGGTTTCTTCAACCAAAGAATTTTATTATTAGACTTTAGATATTACAATATACACTTTCTGGAACATACTTTGTAAATCTTACTTCTAGACCAACTAGATATAATTTTGTGTGTCTGTGTTTTTATAAGCAATTATTTTCTCCTGGCTTCCTTTACTCTTACAACTTCTTGCTGCTTCTTATTAGCACATGCCTTTGTAACTAACTGCCTTGTCCTCACTGCTCTGCAGTTTCTACTCTATTGCAAAAAAGAAAAACAGATAAATAAATTTTTAGATTAAACACGCTCTGGGTAACGAGCATGACTTTTATACCATCTACTGCCTTTTATTGCTTTCTGCCAGATTCTTAGCTGGATCGAAAGTGCAAAGTCAGTAACATTTTACTGATAAAACATTTTAAAAAGTAGTCTCAGGACATTCTTAGATTTTTTTAAGCCTTTTCCAATTGACAAATTTATTCAAGGGAGCTTATTTCTCTTTTCATTCCCTTTAAAAATCTGAGATCAAATTTACATCATTGCTTCAAATATAAATAATAATTTGAATTCCAGACTATATACTCACCTAGAACTTCAAAATAACTTATTCTAGAGAAGGATTTAAGGATAGTTAATACACACTTGGTAAACTAAGAATGTGATTTTCAATTCAATAAGAGACAGGAAAATGACTGGAAATATTTGAAATCATCAGCATAAATAAATGCTCCCTATCACAATCAGTAAAATAACACCCCTAATAAAACAGGATTGAAGTAGATATCTAAAGGCTAAAACACATTTTTAAAAAGACTTATTCTTCAAGTAGAGTATAATATATGCTGAGATCTGAGAAATAAAGGCTTCTAGCTATATATATAATACATATATATAATATAACATATATAAGTACATTATATATGTAAAACAAACAAAGCGATGTTAAACTTGGTTAAATTTTTATACCTCCAAAAGCTATATAGAAATAATAGTTTTTTTTTAAACCTGGAAAATGGTCTATATGTATACAATAAAGCAATATATATAAAATCTTAAGCAGACTAGCACATCGTAGACATTTACTAACTTCTAATTTCTTCTTTTCTGTATAATCTGCACATGAATTAGGAGTAACAGTAACACTGGGGAAAGGAAGGTACAGAGTTATGCATAGATAAAAGACTGCCAGAGATCTTAGGAAAGGTACTGCAGAACAGGAGTTTAAAAATAAACTCTTGGTTCAGATACAGTGAAGACAAAATTTGATGAATGAGATCCTGGGAGACATTTGCCAGATTAAAAGGCATTAAAGGAAAGAACAAAGAGAAAGGGAGGGAGAACCCGATACTTGCTAATCCAGATAGGAGACTGAACAATCCCTCTTTCACATATGTTTATTTTTTATTTTATTTTTTACTCCATGCCAAGTGCGGAGCCCAATATGGGGTCCAAACTCACAACGCTGAGATCAAGACCCCAGGTGAGACCAAGAGTCAGACACCCAACAAATGAGCCACCCAGGCACCCCTGCATATGTTTATTTATTTTTTTTACTAATTTTCTTAATTAGAAATTGTTAGAATAACTCTGAAAATAGATTTGCATATGAAAACCTCATTCAACAGACTGGCTTCCTAGTTGCCTGACAAATTCACAGAGTGAAAATCCGGTATGATTTTCAAATGGAATGATTGATAATTATATTCTATAATAAAACAAACAGATTGTTTTTGGTAAGTTTTGTTTGATAAGTTTCAGTGAATAGAGAAACAGAAGTAGTCATACAGTCATCAGAGATCATGATAGTTTTTAAACTTCACTCAAAATGGGTATTATCAAAAGAATGTTATTGGCAGCATTATCAATTCACCCATGTAATTTCCAGTTCCAAATCTCTACCTCTTTTAAATAAGTGATGCAAGTCAATCTGGAGAGTGAGAATTTTATGGAAAGTTTGCATCTCTTTGGTAAATCTGAAATTCCTGGAAAGAGTGCATTAAGTGTTTTTAAGAAGTTTCAGTCACAACTGAAACATTCAGCATAGGTCAGAAATACAAGCTTGGCACAAGAGTGAAGTCCTTAGTAGAGCTTAGCTTAGGTCAAGTGACATGATTTAGCACAGCAACAGGAAGAAAGTGAAGAACCCTAAAGGAAAATCCTTGACACACAAGGAAAGGTGGGGAGTTGGTGTTTTACATCTATGCTAAGAAAGCCAAGTAACATGAGACACTACTTATAACTTAGCGGAAGTGTAAAAACTTCATACTGAGACTGTCTTCCCTTGTAAAGTTGAATAACTATGAGCTGCATGCAGTGCAGTGGGGGCAAGGCGGGGGAGACATGCTAAGATCTGGGGAAGGCCTGGAAATTCCTTCCTAGCTGCCCCTTTAGGTTATGGCTGTAGCAAACTACCCAGGACAGTTGGTAGGAAAAAACAGCTGAAGAGACATTTTGCCTAGATATGCCCATTTTGTGTCAGAGATTAAAAATTAAGTACCTGTGTCAACTAGAATACAAACTTACTATTTTTTAAAAGATTTTATTTATTTATTTGTTTGTTTGTTTGTTTGTTTGTTTATTTATTTATTTATTTATTTATTTATTTGTCAGAGAGATAGAGAGGGAAAGAGAGAGAGGCAGGCAGAGGGAGACAAAGGCTCCCCGATGAGCAGGGAGCCTGACATGGGGCTTCATCTGAGGACCCCATGACCTGAGCTGAAGGCAGAAGCTTAACTGACTGAGCCACCCAGGTACCCCAAACTTACTATTTTTTTAAAAGAAGATATTTAAATAGTAGTTCTTGAGGCATGGGGTAGTAATATCTGAGAGAAAATAAGATTAATTAAATAGAAAATATTAACATCAATTAGAAACAAGTGCTATTCAAACCAACTAGTAAAATTTCCACAGCACATTCATGAGAAAAGAAAGTTGTAAGTAAAAGTCAAAAAAAGTAACTGCTTTTCAATGACATACAATGCTGTATCTTGATCCGTATGTGTATGTGTGCACTTGTGTTTTCCACAAAGCAGGTGTGTTTTTAAGCTGTTTATAATAAATATGTGGTACTTCATTTACTCCACAGTAGGAACAGACAAAATAAGCCAAGACTTTTTTCCCAGATGGTATTTATGAACTCCTTTATCCCATTCATGTAAACACAGAGTGTGTTCCGGTTTGCTGAGTTACATATACACGCTTTGACGTAGTACAAAGTCTCAATGTTTAGTTAGCTAGAAGACTGTTTCCATTCTGTGATTCATTAGGTCCCTGTGGTACTTCTACTTCCTTTATTTTATGCAATCCCAAATTATATTAGTTTGTCCTATTTTGATAACCCCTCACAACTGAAGGTCTGCACAGCAAACCTATTTTAAGTTTTTATTTAAATTCCAGCTAGTTAACATAGTTTAATATTAGTTTTATTGTACAATATAGTGATTCAACATTTCCATACAATACCCAGTGCTCATCATGAAAAGTGCACTCCTTAATCTCCATCACCTATTGAACTCCTCCCCTCCACCAGCCTCCCGTCCAGTAACCATTAGTTTGCTGTCTATAGTTAAGAGTTTCTTGGGGTGCCTTCCTCTCTTTTTAAAAACATACTTAAAAACCATTACTGAATTGGCGTAAGTGATAGTCTCACAGAAATGGTAGTAAGGCCCAAAGAATGCCTTACATGAGCTCCTTCTACCAGGGAGGTTGCAAAATTAAAAAGCATTAGAAGTAAGAAGGCTAGTCGGGGGTATGGTGAGGAGATGGACGGCTCAGTGCGTGCTAAGCCACGTGAGAGATTTAGGCAATCGCTCTTTGCACACATAAGATTACCAATTTTCATATGTTTTTAAAAAGATTTATTTATTTTGCAGGGGGGAAGGGGCAGAGGGAGAGAATCTCAAGCAGACTCCCTTCCTGAGCATGGAGCTGGACATGGGCTCAATTTCATGAACCATGGTATGGTGACCTGAGCCTAAATCAAGAATCTGACATGTAACCCATTGAGCCACCAGACACCCTTATCAATTTTCATACTGAAGGCTGTTTGACTAACCTTGTACTGGTTCTGTGTGAAAGCAGAAGAATGGACTGAACAGCTTACTATTTGCCTAATAGATTAATACCAAGAAAGTCCGATATGGTTTTGAAGTGGAATGATAATTATATTCTACGCATGAAATGAAGAGATTCTTCTCATCATTGAGCTTGAATGAAAAGAAAAATGAAAGCAGCTATATAGCCAGAAGTCATAATAGTTTTGATCTTGAAAGGATATTATTATTATTGAGAACATCAGTTAATAGCAACTTGTCACACCACTTCGAATTGGCACAAATCTCTAGCTACCTCAAACCAAGATGCAGCTCAAACTGGGGAGCTGAGGGAGAAGGGAGCTTAGGATACAGAAAGGTTGGTGTCTCTTTGGTAGATGAGAAAGACCTTCCAACCCATTTTCCAATCCATTTCTAATCTAAATCATGCCATCATATAGTCCTCTTATCTTATCAGGATTAATCACAATACTAACCACTTAGTGCTAGCATTACTATAACTTGAAAGGATGGTATGTCCCAAGAACTCATTCACTAAGTCCTTTACATACATTTTACCTAATTTTTAAGATTTTTTTAAGATACTTTTTAAGACGGGGGGTAGGATTGGGAGTAAAGAATGAGAGGGTAAAGGTTTCAGATAAGAAAATAAGTAGAAGAAGGGCGCCTGGGTGGCTCAGTTGGTTAAGCGACTGCCTTCAGCTCAGGTCATGATCCCGAAGATCCAGGATCAAGCCCCACATCGGGCTCCCTGCTCAGCAGGAAACCTGCTTCTCCCTCTCTCACTCCCCCTGCTTGTGTGCCCTCTCTGGCTGTGTTTCTCTCTGTCAAATAAATAAAATCTTAAAAAAAAAAAAAAAAGAAAAGAAAAGAAAAGAAGTAGAAGAAACTGGCAAAAAAGAAGAGATTTAAGGAAAAGCTTCCTGATTTGCCAATCTCACTGTAGCATTTCCTTAATGAAACAATAAGCAGCTGCTGCTAACATCATCCCCAAACTGTCCACATTATTAGTGCCAGATACACAGATGATGTTCAACAAAAATCTGCATTGGAAAAAAAAATCTGCATTGACTGACTAAAAAAGAAACACTTTTAAAAGAAGAATCAAAGTATAGCACATAAAACTTGTCGAAAACACAGCTGACCTGCTTTAGGACACTATATTCAGTCCTGATATCTGTATGTCAAGACAGAATATCTTGAAGTAGTTGACAACACAAAATTCTGTATGGCCTAGGATAGAATGCATACGGACATTTAAAAAAAATGCTTTAGGGGTGCCTGGGTGGCTCAGTTGGTTAAGTGACTGCTTTCGGCTCAGGTCATCATTCTGGAGACCGGGGATCAAACCCCACAGCAGGCTTCCTGCTTGGCAGGAAGCTTGCTTCTCCCTCTCTCAGTCCCTCTGCTTGTGTTCCCTCTCTCGCTGTGTTTCTCTCTGTGAAATAAATAAATAAAATCTTTAAAAAAAATGCTTTAGGATAGAAGAGGTAGTACAATATACACTCGGTATCACCCTGTGTAACCTGTTAACTTACACAGAGTAAAATGCTGAAAATACAAACAGATCCAAGAGGGATTTCAGAAATTCTTGACTGAAACAAAATGGCTCTTGGATGAAGCTGTCAATAGTTGATATAGATATTTGGTTCACAGAGATTACATATTGAATTAAATGAATATTTTCCCCTTGTTATATTCTTCTTGCTATAGGATTACCTAAGTATAAGTCTGATGATTAAAATTGTATGTATATCTATCAGTGCCCTTTATTATTTCTTCTATGTCTCTGAAATTAAGAAAATGGCATTGAGTGTGTGTGTGTGTGTGTGTACATGCAAACGTGTCATCCATTTAAACTATTCCAATCACTTTTTTTAATACAAAGTCTGTATTGTTCTATTTAATTGTCACCAAGCATTTTAAGTCTTAAGAGGTGTATGTTCACAAAAACACATCTTTAAGAAGCTCCATCAAAGAGGCCAACTCATACACAAAACACTCTGACGTACAGTGCCCCGTACCCACAGTTCCTCAACAGAGTCAGTAGGGACGCTTCTTTTAGGGGCATTCACCCCCAGAATAACTTTTCCCCCGGAATTTTGGATTGGGCAGATAAGGAGTTGAGGGGTTTTGCTGTTGTTTTAAAGAAGATGGCTGTGATGTGCACTCCAAGTTGAGAACTACTGCTAAATGCCCTGGGGTAGATTATATAATCAACTACCCTATTCATCAGACTTGTTTCTGAATGTCTTTACTGACCAATAATCAAGATCAACCAAAACTGGGCAAACGTGATATTTTCAGCAATGCCTAGCATCACTGAAACAATTTCATGGCATCTTAAGGAGATCTGTTTTGAAAGAGACAGATGTTGGGGGCACCTGGGTGGCTCAGTTGGTTAAGCAACTGCCTTCGGCTCAGGTCATGATCCCGGAGACCCGGGTTCGAGCCCCACATCGGGCTCCCTGCTCGGCAGGAAGCCTGCTTCTCCCTCTCTCACTCCCCCTACTTGTGTTCCCTCTCTGGCTGTGTTTCTCTCTGTCAAATAAATAAAATCTTTAAAAAAAAAATGAAAGAGACAGATGTTATTAGGGTGTAAAGCAAAATCAAATTCCTTAAGCTATAGCCAGACTCTGTATTGTTACTCAACAGTTTCAAGGAGGAGCCTCATCTTGTCTATCAAAAAGTTGTCTGAAAGTTCACATCATGTTTCTACTTCTTAAAAACACTGGCAATTTTGTTGCTCAGACCTGGTTGCAAACCACCAGCCTATAAACTGGTTTCTTAAGTCTGCTTCTTGGACTACTTAGATTACAAAGATCTTGGGTTTTTATTAAAAATACACATTCTGGGGCGCCAGGGTGGCTCAGTTGGTTGGGCGACTGCCTTCAGCTCAGGTCATGATCCCGGAGACCCGGGATGGAGCCCCGCATCGGGCTCCCTGCTCTGCGGGAAGCCTGCTTCTCCCTGTCTCACTCCCCCTGCTTGTGTTCCCTCTCTGGCTGTGTTTCTCTCTGCCAAATAAATAAATAAAATCTTAAAAAAAAAATACACATTCTTCAGCCCCACCCAAGCGCTCCTAAAGAAGAATCCTTTGGAGAGTATAATAAATAATCTGAACTTCCCTATGTTTTGCAGGTAATTCTTAGACAACTTGACAACTGACACCGATTCTATACTTAAGGAGCCTGGATTCTTATAGTCCCTTATCATGACAGAATATTTGTGTAACTGAAGAATTGCTAGGTAGCCTGAATAGGAATCTGCATGTCTACTCTTTCATGTGGAAGAGTTCAGAAGAGATATTTTAAAAAGCCAAGGGATACTGGCAACAGTATTGAACTCCTATGTTTTTCTTTAAGTTTTAGATTAAGTTTTATTAAATTTTAGCTTTCAACTGCAGAAGGAAGAACAATTGAGCGGATGAAGTCCTAGCTCACTGTCCCAGTAGGTAAAGATGCGTTCTGACAGGAGGCACAGCACCAGAGAAGTTGTGAGGGTCTATCCTCTCTTCTGTATAGGAAGTAGCAAGAATCTAAATGCTTCCTGTTGCTTCTGTACTTTTTGTATTACCTGTGACAGATCACTCTTCCATTAACAGAGCCAAGTTGCATGGGTTCAAAAAAAAAAAAAAGCAAACTGCACAGGAAACAACCTTCTTTATTACCCTTCTGAATTTCTGCAACATGCATAACAACTGTTCCCACAGTTTTTGAGGAAAAGTAAAATTTCTTTGAAAATGAGAACATTTTCCTCTAAAATTCAGTCTCTTGAAACGTGAAACTGGGTAGGAATATGGCAAAAATGGGTGCCATATGCTGCATAACTCCATCAATACTGAAAACTTTCCTGGCTAACTCAATGAAGCTGGTCTGGTTTACCTTCCACAGGTAGAAGTGACCACTGAGCAAAGATTTCCATGTGAAATTCAGGCCTACGTTGTTTAACATTTCAATTTCAATGTTTCAGGAGAAGCCAAAAATCCTGTTTTTACGTAAAAGAAGTCTAATTTTTAAATGTTGGCAATTTAATTTGCGTCTTTATTCTTTCCCATGTATTTATTTTATTTTTTCAGCGTTCCAAGATTCATTGTTTATGCACCACACCCAGTGCTCCATGCAATACATGCTCTCCTTAATATCCACCACCTTTAAAAATATAGCCCAGGTGAAATAAAACATGCTTCTATGCTACATCTATGCAGAGATAACCCTTTATAATGTCTACTCTGATGCTTACTTCCCTCAATTTAATACAATAAATATATGTTGATTCCTATAAAAGATTTAACATATATTTTTATATAGACTTGTATTTACCAACGCATGATGAGCTCCAGGTTCGATACTGCTTGTCAAAACCCCCATTATTCTTTATGCATATTAGCATTACCAGCCATCACATTTTAAAATTGTCTTTTTTTTACACAATTTACTTAATTGGAAAACAAAAACAAAAAATAGCATCCCAGGTTCTCTACTCCATACATCCCCCCCACCATACTACTGGCAACCGCTGTCCTGTTCTCTGTATGCATGAGTGGGCTTTTGTGTTTTTGTTTGTAGATTCCATATGTAAGAGAGATCATATGGTATTTGTCTTTGTCTGACTTACTTAACTAGCATAATACCCTCGAGGTCCACCCATACAGTTGCAAGTGGCAAGATCTCATTCTTTTCTATGGCTGAATCATATTTCATTGCGTATCTACATCACAATTTTATTCAGTCATCCATCCACAGACACTTAGGTCGTTGTTTCTGTTGCTTGCCTACCGCACATATGCTGCAATGAACACCGGCACACACATATTTTTAAATTAGTGTTTTGTTACCTTATAATAATACCAAGAAGTGGAATTGCTGGATCATACGGTAGTTCTAATTTTAATTTTTTTGTGAGAAATTTCCACACTGTTTTCCACAGTGGCTGTACCAATTTGTAATTCTCATAACAGTGCCCAAGTGTTCCCTTTTTCACATCCTTGCCAGCATGTGTTCTCATCTTTTTTTTTTTTT
>PITA01006054.1:62343-104125 GCA_004023965.1 Spilogale gracilis | reverse complement strand
GCGCCTGGGTGGCTCAGTTGGTTAAGCGACTGCCTTCAGCTCAGGTCATGATCCTAGAGACCCAGGATCGAGTCCCACATCGGGCTCCCTGCTCGGCGGGAAGCCTGCTTCTCCCTCTCTCACTCCCCCTGCTTGTATCCCCTCTCTGGCTGTGTTTCTCTGTGTCAAATAAATAAAATCTTAAAAAAAAAAAAAAAAGCTGCATTTAGAGAGAACAGTCTTTTCAAGCAAGTAATATGATGAAGAGGAATAAAAAGAAGGTGATCCATTGAGAGGCATTTGAGTCAGCATTTTCCCCATGAACTGAATATGTTGATACTGCATGCGTTGTTTAGTGCTTGAGATTTGGGCAGATTTTATACATGGATGTCGAGGCTTCCCGCCTCTCCAGCTCCATTCTGCCCACCCCAACCTCCTGGCTGCTCCCTCAGCCCTGTGCCCCCCCCCCCCCCCCCCCCCCCCCCCCCCCCCCGCCCCCTGCAAGAAGTCTTAAACCCTCAAACCCCTGCTCCCGGTAGTTTGTCTTTCAAAGGCACACTCTTCTTTAATTTCTGTTTTGGTTCCTCCCGCATGCTTTCAAACTGTGTGTGTATCTTATTCCAGACTTTATCATTTTGACCTGCAGGAAGGTTAGTTGACAAGCTACTTTCTGCCATTACCAGGAGCTCAGGAGGCAGAACCTGCTAGTGCTTTGGAAGGCATTTTAACTTTGTAGGCATTTTCCTTTGTATTAGAAATGCTTTACCTTGAGATGTTGAATCAGGTTCTCTCACTGCTGTTTCTATCCATGTGGCCAGGGCCTTGGTGTCTTCATTTAATAACCAGCAGTAATGGTTAAGAAAACATTCTGTGGGGGTGACTGTGAGGTTTGAGTGTACTAATGGATGGGAAGATTAATCATTCATTTTTTTCAGTAAATATTTATTAAGGGTCTCCCATATGCCAGGCCCTGTTTGAGGTACCAGGGTTTGGTTGTGAATAGGAACAGTCTCTCTGCCTTGTGGTGCTTTTATAAATCGCAAAACACTGGGGCGCCTGGGTGACTCAGGTGTTAAGCATCTGCCTTCAGCTCAGGTCTGACCCCGGGGTCTCAGGATTGAGCCCTGCATCAGCCTGCTTCTCCCTCTCTCACTCCCCCTGCTTGTGTTCCCTCTCTAGCTGTGTTTCTCTATGTCAGATAAATAAATAAAATCTTCTAAAAAAAATTGCAAAACACTTAATTATCGTAATGATCTAATGAAAGGCATGATACAGATCTATCTCCAGCCTGTGGGAAATGTGTCCTGGTCTTAGTATTTCATTACTTACTATCTCTTTACTAACTAGACTGCATTTCCTTTGAGAATGTAGACTGTGCCTTCAGTTTTATCGTCCTCCTAGCACTGAGCTAATGCCTTGCACATAGAGACTTGGTGATTATTCTTTTAAATAAATGTATGAGTCTGCATATTGTGATTTCACATATGAGTTTATCTAATTAGTGGCTCTCACGGCCTGAATTCACGGTTACTGTTTGATAAAGTTTATCACCACACAGGTTCCTTAAGAGCCCAGACCAAGACGTGTTCATTTTGGTCTGTTCCAAGATCACAAAGAGAGCAGTGCTTACCCTTAGCTCTGCAAATAGGTGATGGACACGATTTGTCACTGCACATTTATTTGGGAAACACTAAATATTTAATTATCTTGAAACTGAATAAGATGACAGAAATGTCAAGAAGGAAAGAAAGGTCATTGAAGTAAGTTATGGGTTTTTAGAGACAATAGGCCAGAGGTTTCCCCCCTCTTCAGCATTGTTGGGTAAGCGAATGCACACGGTGTTGCCAGGAACCCTCTAGAATGCTGGCTGGGCTTACGAAGTCCCCGCCCCCAGGTGCTTCCCCTCTGCTCTTTAACGTTTGTGTCAGTAGCTACTGCTCACTGCTAAACTAATAAATGCGTATGGTCTTACAGAACACAGTGAGTGTGTCCAAACATTCTTTTTAATTTGTACTGGAATTCTCAGAAAGTCTAAGGCTTTCGTTTTCTCACTAAGGAACAGTGGCATTATTGAGTAAACAAGGTTTGAGTAAAATGAACATATTATGTGCATTGATCGTGAAATAGGCCCTTCTTGTATCTCTCTGTGATTATTGATACCTGCTTTCAGATTACTGTTGTCCAGAAACATTTCATAAAGTACCATTTTATACGTTTTCATCTTCACATCATCACAGAATATTTAAATAAAAGAAATAGTCCCCATCAAGGATGAATGCAGCTTGAGACAGCATTCTGAGTGTATGACGGAATATTTTACCTCATTCTTCCAAGAAATGTGGACAAGTGTTCCTTTTGTCCTTTCACATCTTTAGTTATCACAGCTTCGTTGCGATATAATTCACAAATCATAAAGGTCACCCATGTAAAGGGCTCATTCGTGGTTTTTAGTATATTCATGGAGTGTGTGACGCGAGCTCTGTGGTTAAACAGCATAACTTGAGGACGTTCTCATCACTTGCCACTCCTCTTCATTCTCATCAAGCCCAGATCCCTGACCCCTGACAACTACTAATCTGCTCTCTGTCTCTATAGGTTTGCTTCTTCGGATATTCCATATAAATTGAATTCTACACTATTTGGTCCTCTGGGACTGACTTCCTTTGACTTAGCGTATTTTCAGGGTTCACCCATGTCTATGCATGCATCAGCATTTCTTTCCTCCTTGTGGCTGAATGCTACCCCACTAGGGAATGAATGAATAGGCCACATTCTGTCTGGCTCATTCATCACCAGTTGATGGACCTTGCTGTGGCTTCCCCTCGCTGGCTCTTAGGAATGACGCTGCATGAACAGTTGTATGCAAGAGCGTGTGTGGGCACGTTTTCATTTCTCTTGGCCATACACCGAGGAGTGGAACTGCCGGGCCGTATGGTCACTCTTGAACCAGTTGAGGAGCCCCCAGACTGTTCTCTGGAGCGGCTGCATCATTTCACATTCCCACGCATGGCGTACGAGGTTCCAGGTTCTCCACATCCTCACACTTTTTTTTTTCTTTTTTTTTTTTTTTAAGATTTTATTTATTTGACAGAGAGAAACACAGCCAGAGAGGGAACACAAGCAGGGGGAGTGAGAGAGGGAGAAGCAGGCTTCCCGCCGAGCAGGGAGCCCGATGTGGGACTCGATCCTGGGTCTCCGAATCATGACCTGAGCCAAAGGCAGTTGCTTAACCAACTGAGCCACCCAGGCGCCCCATCCTCACACTTTTTGATCAAAAAATTGTAAAGCTGGAAAGGCATTTTGACACCCTCTGATTCTAGCCCACTCCCAGGTGATTGGAGTGGAAGGGCAAGTGGCTCATAGTCTTCACGAGCTCATGCTTTCTCCCTGGCTTGGCTTTATTCTGGAGATGATTTTCATGGCCGCCTCTGGATATTTCAGTGTGAAGATGGAGATATTTTAGTGACTTCTGTTGACCAGAAAGCAAATGTCTATGCTGTGAAGGTTTTTTAAAAAATTAACTTGAATATGATTTGTTTAATCATATACAGTCATGCAGAATAAAAATTCCCAAGATGGAGAGTTAAAAATTGTGATGAGAAATGGGTTGATATGTGGCTTGGTCTGTGATCTTGAGGGCAGAAAATGTTCGTGGCAGTTGCTCCTTCCAGCTCCCTTTTCTCCGAGATTCTCGTGCTCTCCCCTTTCCCCTGCACCACCATCTACCGTCTTGTTGGGGGTGGGTGTGATCGAATAGGCTGCCAGAGAGTTTCCATACCCAACACTGATCACTGTAAAGACTTCTTGATTTGGTAGAGTTACTATGTGCATTTAAAAGTTAGTAATAAAAGTTTTATAATACGGTTTTCTCTGTGGGGGGGCTACTTAAAATTGTCTGAAGTTTGGAAATCAGAGACCTGATAATCCCTTCTCACTTACAGGGTTACCTGATCAGCTGTGTCTGGAACTGCTACCGGTACATCAATGGCAGGAACTCCTCTGATGTCCTGGTTTATGTGACCAGCAATGACACTACGGTAGGTGTGCAGTCATCTAACGTGGACATCTCCACGCATCTACTGTGTGACAGCGTCTAGATGTTTCTAGTGTGTTTGCTATTTGTTTGGTGTTCAACCATTGTTGAAATAAACTTATGAGCTGCTTAGTCATCGGAAGATTCATAGTAGAATGAAATGTGTTTTATTATCGTTATAGGATAGTACAATGTAGATAGCTAATTTATCTAAATTTATGTAAATATGTTCTAGCTTATTTTTTAAAATATTAGAGATGGATAATATGTGTACTTTCCCCATATTTATATACCTCAAACTCAGACTATTAAGCCATGGTATGAAACTCTAGATCTGAGTTCTGCTTAGTAGGACTGCTATTTCACTTGACATGTGAATTGAGATCTAGAAATGTGAATGTAGAGCTAAAGAAATGAGAGTGGCAGAGGTTGCTACGTCTTTAAATCTTGTTCTGCCCTTAGTTGTTCATTCTTAAAATTTTTAAACCTATTTAATATGATTATGGAAGACATGTCTTTACTGGAAGAATTCTCAAAACCATTTGTCCCCTTTAAATTATCTTCAACTGCCTGGCTCATCAGAAAAGTGTCAGTCCTCTGGGCATTAACCTCTCCGTGTCTCCATCATCTTTGTATTCAGCACGGTGCCTGACACAGTGCTTGGAACAGGTAGCTGCTCAAGGAGTGGTTAATGCAAAGGTTGGTGATGGATGACAACATCCCACAGGATGGGTTGTCTTGGATAGGATTGGAGGGGATACAGAATGGACAGCACACGTGGAAGGGTAGATACAAAGGGCATGTGAAGGGGTTTGGAGCAAGATGGCGGAGGAGTAGGAGGCCTAGATATCATCGGGTCCCAGGAGTGCAGCTGGATGGTGATCAAACCAGTCGGAACACCTCCAGACTCAACAGGAGACCGAGGAGAGGAGCAGCAGTTCTAGGAACAAAGGGCATGTTAAGCCTAAACCAGAACAGAGCTTTATATTTTGTTTTGTTTTTTAAATTGTGGTGACTTACTCTGTGACCTTACTGAAATGATTTAACCTGTCTCTGACTTGACTTTCTTATATATAAAATGGGAATTAAACAACTTCATGCCTTATATTAAATATATAGGTACCAGCTGATACACTGAGAACACTTACTGAGTTGACTCACATGTGTGAGGCAGTGGTTTAGGAAGAGGCTCTGCCACCCATCAGGTGCACAAAACCCGTGTACCAGATGCGGAGGAGGCCCCTGGGTCCAGGGGGTGGGTCTGCAGAACCCTGAGCCCTGATTACAGTAAACACGTGTTCTCCTCAACCCTTTAAAGAATTCCTCTTGGTCAGTAAGTCTCTTTAAAGAAATAGCAGTTCGTAATGATCACAGTTTTGATAAAATTATTAGCCTAAGGAATTTTTTCCTTCTGAGTTTCTGGGTATTCAATTACCTATATGTTTCTTTCTGCCTTTTCTTAGAGGAGAAATCCCAGAGTACATTTTAGTGTCCTGATGATGTCAAGAAAAATCTAAACAATGTTTGAGATTTTTGAGTTTGAGGAACCAGTAGAGTTGTTAAACCAGCAAGGTGCACCAGAATGTCATCCTGAATGTCTCAGTGTGTGGGACTTCCTGAACCCCGAGAGGCGTCGTGGAGATGATGCCCGTTGCTGCACGTGTTGTGTTAGTGCACTGTCAGGGGCGGTTTTTCCAGGGCTTTCTAAAGGGCTCAAGAAGTACATGTTGTGTAGATAGGGCTTCAAATCCAAGGATATTCTGAAATTTATAGAAATTGGGGTGCTGAGAGAATTAAAGAACATGAGTAAGTCCCTAAAATGCACCCAACTTGCTTTTTAGAGGAAGCTTTTATTTCTCCCCGTAGAAAGATTCAGAATTGGACATGGGATGATAGGTTTTATTTAGACTAACATAAGCTTGAAATAGTTACACTTTTCAACCGGACATCCTTAGCTCTTCTAATAGTAGACCTCTTCCTTCAGAAAAGCTCTCAGCTTGGAGATGTTTGGAATAACTAGGATTTGGGATCATAGACTCGTGCCATCCGTGATGATTTCCTGATATGTTGACAGGAGGGACTGGGGAATTTTTTGGCGGTGGTTATTGGTTGTTACCTTCTTGGTCATGGCTGTACCCACTTGACCTTTTTAAGATGGAAACTGAGTTGCTGATAATGTTTCTACTTTCTCAGAGTTCGCAGTGAACCTTTCTTTTTCTCTGTGTGTTTGTTTTTTAAAGAAGGATATTCCTGGGGAAGGAGATTTATTATTTCTCATAACTGGGCTGTAATCTACTCCAAAATTTAGGGTTAGAGCACTACCCGAGTCTCTGCTCTTCTGACAGTATTTTTAAAGATTTTTAAAGAAAGATAATGATGTGCTTTTTCTTTTTTAAAAAAAGAGTCCTTGTTATACCTAACATAATAATTCTTTAATGTCATAAGGTACCCAGTAAGTACTCACATTTCTAGTTGTCTCCTTATAAATGTGTTTCTAGTGGTTTATTTTAAGTAGGAACTGAGGGTCAATCTGTATTTTAAGACTCTAATTTTTTGTTAAGGAAGCTAATTTGTCCTACAGACTACATTTGTCTGACAGCTTGCTTGTAATGTAGACTTCTGTATTCCCAGTAGATCAGCACTTGATCTAGAGTCTTCCCGTATTCGTGTCTATTGCCCCCCCCTTTTTTGCAATATTACTTTATAATTGATCATTTGTTCTTCCAGCAAGAGGCAGATAATGTCCGGCTGATTCTGCCTTTTTGGAATGTCAGCAACCATTAATATCTAACACCTGGATTCACTGATCCACTAAGGGTTTCGATATGATGACATGCCATCACTCCTCGTTCACTTATTAGCTGGAATATTTCTATACAGAGAAACTTTCCCACATATGCAGTCTGCTTACCCAGTGGTACTTGTGATCTCAGTGAATATACTTGGTTTTGTTATTTATCAGTTGTCAAAAGGGTGAGGTGGTCTGTCATTCTCTAATGGTGACCAGTGAAGGTTTTTGTTTGTTTGTTTGCTTGTTTCTATGTAATAAATGAAGTCATGAAAAGAGGTCTATTAGGAGAAGAGCTGGGGGTGTCCAATTGAAAAGTAAACGCTCTTGGGTGCCTGGATGGCTCAGTTGGTTAAGCGACTGCCTTCAGCTCAGGTCATGATCCTGGAGACCGGGGATCGAGTCCCACATCGGGCTGCCTGCTTGGCGGGAAGCCTGCTTCTCCCTCTCTCACTCCCCCTGCTTGTGTTCCCTGTCCGGCTGTGTTTCTCTCTGTCAAATAAATAAAATCCTTAAAAAAAAAAAAAAAAGAAAAGTAAACCCTCTTGAGAGACATTTCATCAGGAAGCCTAAAGAAAACTTCAGCCTTTTATTCCATACCCTTTTGAGACTTTCAAAGGGAAAAAATAAAAGCTCTCTCTAAAAAGCTAGTACCTTTTAGTCAATATCCTTATTGATGGTCACATTGTGCCGTCTTTAGCCAGTGGGAGATCCTTCAGGTCGGCCCCCAGGTCTCTCGACAGAACGAAGGCTTCCTTGCTGTGTGGTTGGCGGGATGCTCAAGGCTCCCCTCGTCCGTGTGTAATCCCAGACCTGGAATCAGCCCTGCTCCCTGTAGGTGGAGACTGGAATCTGGATTTCCAGGGTTGGAGAGCATACTTCTTTTTAAGCAGGGCTCCGCGTATCTGAAGACTGATTGGCGAGCGTGAAAGGAGGTAATGCGAGCATCCCAACTTTAAAACTCGAAATATTCCAAAGCTTCCCTCTGAGACCCTGACTGGGGGTTGGAATGATCTAGTTTTGTCATTTTCCCTGGTCTCCATAGCTTTATTAAGCTCCTCGTAGGGTGTGATAATGTGTGCTGCTCTTTTGTCCCTGCCTTACTGGGAATCTGCACTGACATAATAACATGTTGCCTTTCACTTCCTGTCAGATATGAAGCCAGATGGCTTTTCTCCCAGGCCGAATAGTCTCAGGGTGACCTCCGTGGACGCATCCTCTGGGGGCTCTTGTTGGTAGAAAATAAACATTCGGGTTTTGTTTTTGTTTTTGTTTTTGTTTCCTCCTCTAAAATAGATCACACATTATTAGCCGGATATGTAGATGAGTTATCAGATACTGGAAACATTCCCTGGGTTAATCTAACCTCGTTTCCCAACCAAACCACAGCAAAACCTTGGAAAGAAATGCTTAAGACAGAGCGGTTACAAACTCCCGTGGTTCATGATGCCCTAGGGTCTTTGTTTGTTTTTTTCCCCATAGTGCCTGTAGGTCAAAAGAAATAACTGTCAGTTGTATTAAGTAGTCAAGCTCAAACAACGTAAGAGTAGAAGTGAGTGGGGCGCCTGGGTGGCTCAGTTGGTTGGGCAACTGCCTTCAGCTCAGGTCATGATCCTGGAGACCTGGGATCGAGTCCCACATCGGGCTCCCTGCTCGGAGGGAAGCCTGCTTTTCCCTCTCTCACTCCCCCTGCTTGTGTTCCTTCTCTGGCTGTGTTTCTCTCTGTCAAACAAATAAAATTAAAAAAAAAAACCACAAAAAACTATAGACTGTGATGGTGATTACTGGAAGACGTTTGTTTAAACTGCCACCAATGCAACAGTGGCTCAAGTCTCATTAAGAAACAACTTTGGGGGGCGCCTGAGTGGCTCAGTTGGTTAAGCAACTGCCTTCGGCTCAGGTCATGATCCCAGAGACCCGGGATCGAGCCCCACATCGGGCTCCCTGCTCAGCAGGAAGCCTGCTTCTCCCTCTCTCACTCCCCCTGCTTGTGTTCCCTCTCTGGCTGTGTTTCTCTCTGTCAAATAAATAAAAATCTTAAAAAAAAAAAAAAAAAGTAGAAGTGAGTAATATCTTCCACTGTTTACTATATTTTCCTTGAAATTAAAAAAAAAAAAAATCCTATCCCCGCGCCCCACCAGGTTACCCTAAGGAGACGTACCCTTCGTTTAGGATGTCGTGGTAGAAATCATACTCTGGATACAGGTTATGTAATACCACCTTCTCTCCTCTATCTCCATCAAAATTTGGCCTTAAGAGGAAAGATGTGTTAAATACCAAACATATAGATTATAGAAACAGATTTCCTTCACATTAAAATTTATGCAAATCGAGATTTTAAAAACTATTTTAATCTGTGCAGCCTTGTCTTACTAATACTAGTGAAGATTTGAATCATAGTAATACCCAGTATTTAGCCAAATCCCAGAGTCAAACCTGATTCCTTTGGAATTGGAGCGCTCTAAAAGCAGTGTGATTAATGTTTAGCCAAAATGGTGCCTGAAATTCTGATTCCAGATAAAAGAATCATTGACTTGAGTAATGTAGGAAAATTCCTATTTAGGGATAAATAGGAAAATTCTAACTTCATAGAGCCTGTTGTGCCATGTAATTTTGTGGGTGCTAATCCAGATTAACAGTATATACAGGTTTACTGTGTTGACTTCAGAAAGTATTTTGCTATGTGGCACCTTGAAGAACACAGTCAAGAACATAAGGGGCACCTGGGTGGCTCAGTCAGTTCAGCATCTGTCTTCAGCCCAGGTCATGATCCCAGGGTCCTAGGATCCAGCCCCTGCACCCACCTCAGGGCTCCCTGCTCAGCGGGGAGCCTGCTTCTCCTCCTCCCTCTGCTCCCCTCCCCTCTTGTGCTCTCTCTTTCAGATAAATAAATAAAATGTTTAAAAGAAAGAAAAGAAAAGAAAAGAAAAAAAATCAGTGACCTGGTGGAAGCCAGATGTATCTCCCCTGCAGCCTTTTCCCTCTGAGGGACCTGAGATTAACCAGAGGCTGACCTTGGGCTCTCAGAAAAACCACAAGACAAATCCCTGGTTGGCTGAGGCGAGTTGGGGGCTGGAGTGGAATTTAGTGGTGATCCCAAGGGCTTTCAGAATTTGTGCGTAAAAAATTGTACTGCCCCTCCACCTCGCCCCCATTGCTTTTAAAAATCAGGTTTTTCGGGCCCCTGGGTGGCTCAGTGGGTTAAAGCCTCTGCTTTCGGCTCAGGTCATGATCTCAGGGTCCTGGGATCGAGGCCCGCATCGGGCTCTCTGCTCAGCAGGGAGCCTGCATTCTCCTCTCTCTGCCTCTCTGCCTGCCTGTGATATCTCTCTGTGTCAAATAAATAAAATCTTTAAAAAAAAGAAAATCAGGTTGTTCATTCCTACCTATGTTGGCTAGGGTTAGAAACAAATTCCTGACTAGGTAGCATGAGTCCCTTTAATCCACCCCCCACCCCTTCTGTAGAGAGAGGTAAAGGGAAGGGAATAAACTAATTGCCAGCAGGAGAGATTTCTAGTTAGACTTCAGAAGAAGGTTTTTCATGTTGGAGAGGCTAGACTGATGCAGGCTGGATGGCCGGTTCTCGTCTTGAAGATTCTTGAGGAAAAGAATCTTTTTAGAAACAGTTTAAGGAGGGCTTCCCCGAAAAGACAAGTTACTAGGCTGGCTCTCAAGCTGTCCTGGCCATTTCGACTTCATTAAACATACTTAACCAGCAAGACATGCCTTTTGTCCCAGCTCTGCCTGTAGCAAGTGGAGGGTCCAGAAGCAGTGAGGGGTGGGGGAGAGCAAGATTCTCTAAGAAGAAGACTTCTAGAGAGTTTGAAACTGTAGCCTGTGGTTTAGGCTCTGAAGCTTCTGGCCGACCACCTACTGGAATCCAAAAGAGGGGGTTCTTAACTTGTAACATCTCAATGGTGGGTGTCCTTTTGCCTTGTAACTTAATAGTTTGTGTGATCTCCCTAAGCTTCCCTTGCCCCTTATAATTTTAAAAGGTCAAGACAAATGTGAGAGGTGGATAAGAGATTTCATAAAATTTCAGATAAGCAGAGAGAGCAGTTAGGAGACTGTTTCCCGAGTCCAGGTTCCTGCGACGAGGGAGATGCTCCAGCTCTGATCAGGGCAACGTTGAGGGAGTGAGGAAGAGGGGAAGGATTTGAGGGAGCTGGAGGAGGTAGAAATGGAAGTTGGTCATTGAGGGGATGTAGAGTGAGAGGATTCTCAAGGACATCTCTTGTGTGTGACTGCTTGAGACATAAAACCCATTTACCTGAGGATGTAGGGCAAGACCTTGGAAATGACCCGGTCCAATCACCTTTCAGTGCGCTGTCTTCACACTGTTCACACAGATGCCATCCACCTGAGGGCTGGATAATTCCAGTGACGCTCCGCTCTTTGCATCTGTTACACCTCCCGGTCCCATCCGTGGCTTCCGTGGCTTCCGTGGCTTCCGTGGTGTGGCTTTTCCTTAGTCAGGTAGCGGTCACCATTTACCAGGCTCTGGGCTGGGTGCTTCACATAAATGAGCTTACTTCGCCTCCCAAGAGCCCTTGAAGTAGGTTCTCCTAATCCCTGTGTACAAGCGAGGAAATGGAGGCACCCCGCAGGTCACTTCCCAAGATGACAGGGCTCACGAGTGGCCGGAGGGACGCTACGCATGGAGCTCGTACCAGCTCCCCCCAGCCTGTCATCTGCTGAGATGGCGGCCAGGACCCTAGGTTCTCAGCACTGGTGCCTGGCCCAGGCCTCCCTGGGCAGGGAGAGAAGCACAGCTCATTCTCGAGGGAAGTCACAAACTTGAGAAGCGGTGGGACTTCTTAATTTTGCTTGCTTGTGTTTGCTTTTTAGCACAGGGGAAGGGATGGGAGGGTGACTGAGAAGGAGCAGAAGAAAAGCAAAGGTTAAAAGGAACTTTTGTAATGGCGAGGCAGCTGCCTTCTTCAGAGTTGTGCAGAGAGGTCCGCGTCCTGTGTCCCAGCCCCAGCACCGTGCTGATCCCTGCTGTGCGCTCAGCGGCAGGAGTCCTCACCCTCCGGTCCTCATGAAGAGGCTCAGGCCTGAGATTTCCTCCTGACAGCTCTTCACCTGCTTTCACATAGGTTCCACGGTTTGGGTGGACTGTGTACGCCGTTAACCTTGTCATACTTCCTTCCTTCCATTAGTAAAGTACAGCATTAAAAAAAATACCCCAGTCTGCTAGAAATTATCTCCGACCCATAACTTTTCAGTCAGTTCGTCCACGAGCATCTGGAGTGATCCAGTCAACACATTGATATTTGAAACCTAAAATTTCTAGAAGAACATTTCAAATAAACCCAGTTTTCCTGGTGACCTTGGATAAGAGGATATTAATCAATTGCTTAATTATAACCCTCCTATAATAATAGCAAGCCAGAGAAATTTATGGTAGTTTTGCAGTGAATCGAAGATACAGTTATCCTCTGTTTTCATTGTATTTTACTTTAAAACACATACAGAAGTTGACTGACTTATCACTTGTGCCTGCAGTAGAATCCATATTGATTTTTACTCTAGGAACAAATGAGACATTGGATTTAATTTTTAACTTATTTTAAGAAAACTTTCTGGATATATTATCTTAATGAAGAAATAAAAAAAGATATGAGATGTTCATGCAACATCGTCTCTAACAGCAAAAGTATCCAAGCTTGATGTCTAATAACCGGGGATTGGTTTGGTTAAATAAGGGTACATCCCCGTGACAGAATGTCTTTGTTGTTATAAAAATTACTATGTACAGTGTAGCAACAGAAGAAAGGCTTGCGATGTTTTAAAAAGCAGTTTGTATTGCAGTTATAGCTAGGAAAAAATGAAGCTTATAGGTACAAATTAGATTGTAGTAAACATTGATTTGTTGGATGCTGGAGATCAAAGCAGGAGACATTTCTCCCTTTCCACTGTTGTAATGAGGGAGGGAAGTGTATAGGGGAAGGGGGAACCAGGTAAAATGGGAAGGAGGCTGAGATGTGAGGTAGCGAGCTGTTCCTACAGCTGCCTTGGCGCCTCTGGAAAGAATGGTGTAGAATCTTGGAGGAGATGACGCGGTAAGTGGCGGTAGGTGGCGGTAGGTGGCCTCGCACGTTCAGCCTGGGGGATCTGGCTGGGGGAGCAGAGGAAGCAACCAGGCCGCCTTTCCGGGGTTACCGTGGTGATCGCATGCCGGCCATCCTTCCATCTCCTCTGTAGTTAAATTAGGTATTTTTATTTTAGAAAAAAGTACAGGCTTTTAAAGACGTATCTATTTAGATATAGTTATTTAAACATAGATATTTAAGTGCTCAGAACCTTTTTAACGTTCAATTTGAGCTGCTATCTTATTTTGGTATTTCCAGACCAAATATCTCACTAGTGAGAATTTTTGACCCAATTTGAAATATTTGAAGTATGAGTTCAGTATTATGAGTGTAATCTATAAAAGAATTCGAGCAGCTTCTCCGGTGAGAATTAAGAGAAATAATGATTTCCTCCTATAATGTCAAGTAAGTACAATTTATAGTAGTTTTGCAGTGAATTGAGGTTAAAATCATCTACCTTGCTTTTGGAAATGATTCCTTTTGCAGACAGGGTGGGGCGGCGGGGGGATTTCTCACTAGAACCTCCCGAAATCTGCATATGTTGTCCTCATCTCCTGGTATATTGGTTTCATTGGATATAAGACGCCATCAGTTGTAAATTGGTACTCCTTATTGTAAGATGCTGTCAATTACAAGGCAAAGCCTAAATTCAGATATTAGAATCTACAAAAACGTGTACCTTAGAATGTTACAAATGCAATTATGTTTATGTCTTTGTTTACTTATTCATATTATTGGTGAGGATATTTAAAAGTTTAAAAATAGTTAATCTGGATTTCTTAAAGATCGCCCAGACTTTGTGTTTGTGATAACCCTATCCTAAGTGCCCAAAGGGTTATTTCCGTTAATCCTGAAGACTTGTAAGTCTGCTGTCTCCCCTCAACTCCTCTAGATAGGCAGATGTGGTGTGACCAGTTTAAGACACACATTTAATTTAACAGCTGCCTGTTTTAAACAAGACATTGTGGACTGTTAGGCGTTTAGCAAATGGTGAAGAAGAGAGAACTTTGACTTCCTGTGAGTAATTGAAGTGGACTTTTGGAAGAGTTCCTTCCCTAAGCGCCTCCAAATGCGGAGATCGTTTTAAGGCTGTGTAATTTCACGTCTGACATTAACCTGTTTCCAAGGACTGAATTCAAGGTAGTGCTTTCCCTTAGAAGGGGCAAAGGTGAACTTTTTCTATAAAGAGCTGGGGAATAATATTTTTAGGCTTTGTGAGCCATATGGTGTGTGTCATAAGGACTCAGCCCTGCTGTTGTAGTGTGAGGCCAGCTGTAGATAATCCAGACGTGAGTAAGTGTGGCGGTGTTCCCATCGAACTTTAAGTATGGATGCCGAAATTTGAATTTTATGTAATTTTCACGTTTCACAAAGCATTTTTCTTTTTAAACCATTAAAAGTTAAGAACCATTCTTAGTTCTCAGGCCCCACCAAGAACAGGTGGCAGGCCGGAGTTGGCCCACAGAGGTTCCCAGACCTCTGCCTTAATGGGAATTTCAGCCAAGTTTTCTAGAAATTTGAAGGGCAACTATTTGAACCATCCCAAGGAATTTAATGGTCCTCGCTTTTGGCCTTGAGAGAGCTTCGAGTTGAATGTTCCCCTCCTGCAAGTGGGTTGGCAAAGAGCAGCCCCTAATCCTTTGGCTCTTATAAAGGATATCTTTTTCCTGAGAAAGTTTTAGTTCTCCCATATTTGTGATTTTGCCTATAGATTTAAATCAAGCTTACATTTAACAAACTTTAGTAGAAAAACAATAAAATAATTTGCTTGCAGAACAGTCACTAAAACCTTGGAGAATAGTAGCTAAAGCTCTTAGGTGCTGTCATTCACTGTCTTTTTTCTACAAAAATTTATTCCATAAAAGCTTCTTTTAGTTTAGTATCAGAAAAAAAATAGTACACACCTTCCTCATCACCCCCCCCCCCGCCTTGTTCCTTTCTTGCTGTATCCATGTATGGAATAAAAACTTTATAACCCAGTTAATTTCCATTTTCCTATTTCTGGGTCATTTTAACCCTTGTAGTGTGTCCAGTACCAGAAGCCGTCTCATCCATCCATAAATGCATGGGATAAAGAGATTTGTTGAGCCTTCGTCCATGCCATGTACTGCTGTCCAAATAAGCACATTGCTTGGATTGATTTATTTCCCTAACCTTGTGAGAGAGAGACAGTTATGGCCCCTGTTTACAGGAGGAGGAAAGTAAGGGTTTAAGAGGTAAGTGTTGGGCCGAAGGCCTCGGAGCTGGGGTTGGTAGACCCACATAGTCTCCACAGCCCAGGCTCTTAGCCGCTACACCAGCAGGTGCAGGCTTCTCAACACGGTGGCAAGAGGAAAAAAAAACAACTGTGTTTGTGGGTGCAGTCTTGTGACTGGTCCTCGCTTCCCCGTGGAAAAGAAATTCTGTTCATCAGCTTCATGCACTAGCAGATAAGCTTCTCCGCTGATTCAGCCCTTGTGCCTGGCTCACGGCAAGACCCGTGTTCATGAAATGAACCAAGAGTATTTACTAAATCATCTGTCTTGTTCTCTTGTTCATCTCCGTTGGAGGCAATCATTTAGGTTATGTAAACCAGATCAGCTCCGTGCCCGGACCCACAACCACCCCGTGGTCATCCCCGAGGGAGCTCAGTGCAGGACTCACTCCTTTTCTTCCTTATCTGCTCTTTTCCTTCGATTATAGAGAACGGTAGCAATGTCCGTCTTGTCACCTTGATCTGGGAGTCGTCTTTCAACTTGTTATGATTAGTCTCTTAGAGAAGTCTTTTCAGCTCTGCTTTCTCTTCCACTTTTTGCTCTCAGTTGCTGCCAGATGGATCTAAATCATAAAATTGAGTTGTCAACCCCTTATTTAAAAGTCTTCAGGGGGTTCTGCCATTTCTTACTGCAACATTTCTCAGCACTGATGTCACTCCACTTTGCTCTGTGATAGCCACTTGTGACTTGTGGGGTAATAAAATAAGTTTACCAGTGGTTTGACTTTTTTTTTTTTTGTCGTCTTTTCAATAAATAGGAACAGATTTAGGATTACCCCTACAATAACATCAGTCTTAGCTGCTTGCATTCAAAAATTTTCTTAAAACGAGAGGAGGGAGGGGCGCCTGGGTGGCTCAGTTGGTTAAGCAACTGCCTTCGGCTCAGGGATCAAGGCTCAGGTCATGATCCCAGGGATCTGCTCAGCAGGAAGCCTGCTTCTCCCTCTCTCATTCCCCCTGCTTGTGTCCCCTCTCTGGCTGTGTCAAATAAATAAAATCTTTAAAAAAAAAAAAATGAGAGGAGGGAGCAGAATTCTGACTTTGTCCTGCCAACCCGGTCTTATTTGTGAGGCGGCTTTGAGGGACTGTTAACGGATGTGTTTTCACAGTCGCTGCTCTGGTGAGTGGCCATGCTTTCATGAATACCAGACCCCTTGCTTCCTACCCTGTACCTCCCCAAAGGAGACAACATAAGAAAAAGAAGTCTCCATTCCCAATGGTATTTTCTGTAGTTTTTCATATTTTGTGAGTAGAGAAGGGCAGTTGATTTTGTAAAAAACACTCTGTGTGCCCACAGAGGAGAGGTCTCATACACGTGAACATTACCAAAGCACCCAACGCCCCACTCCTACCCCTGAAAGTGGTGAGGACCACTAGTTTCTGGGGAAGAAGGGTCCACTTTCCAGACAGTGCCTACGGGACCAGCTGGGATCATGCCTGGTGTTCCAGGCTTTCTCTGCCACCATGCGCACTTAGCGCTCTAGACGGCAGACTACCTACGCCTTTACCAGGGGCCTTGGTCTTTCATGACAGTTCGCATGTGCCTTCCCCCACCCCTGGCTTGAGCACCATTGGGCTCACACAGGGCCCCCTGCCTGTTACCTTCACCTCTGCTACTCAGCCCCGCTGCCGCCCATAGGAGCCCCGATGCCTGGGGGTAAGGAGCGAGTACGCCGAGCTGCTGTTCAACCAGACCTTACCTTGGATTTTAGAATTACAGCTCTGTGCCCACACCTGTCACAGTAAAAATGGCATCTGTTTTTGCATGGACAAAGAGTGGCTTTTGTCACCATTTACTTTTGTTTAGATTTGGTAAAAGAGGAGATAAGGGGTAGGGATAGCAAATCCTATTGTAGGGGGACATGCGTGTACTGTCCACTTCTGGCTTTGGAGATAAAAGGAATCACGAGCTAGCTCTTTACAAAGGGGGTTTTCGCCACAACCTTAGGACTGTCCTTCCATATGCAAGAACAGGAATAGCTTCAGGATTCTTGAGAGGGGGTCCATTTCAAATAGGTTGTTAGTTCAGTGAACTTCCCTTATAGGCCCCCCACCTTTTTTTAAAGATTATTTATTTATTGGAGAGGGAACACAAGCAGGGGGAGTGAGAGAGGGAGGCTTCCCGCCCAACAGGGAGCCCGATGTGGGACTCGATCCTGGGACTCTGGGATCATGACCTGAGCCGAAGGCAGATGCTTAACCACTAAGGCACTCAGGCCTTCTGGTCACCTGTTTGCTTCCGCAAGTAGAGCCCAGAGCAGCTTCACTTTCAGCCTCGAACATGTTCTGCCACCACCAGAGTTAAGAAGGGAAGAGAACTTCTTTTCTAAGCCAAGTAAATAAAGGTGTATGTAGAGAGCTTACTGGGGTCACTTTCTTGAGGAGAGCATGTAGCTGAACTAGTAACAAAAATGATACTTTTTAAAAAAGATTCTATGTATTTATCAGGAAGAGAGTGAGAGCATGAGAGAGAGAGCACTAGCAGAGCGATGAGGGAGAGGGAGAAGCAGACTCCCCGCTGTGGAAGGAACCCAACCCAGGACCCTGGGATCATGACCTGAGGCGAAGACAGACACTTAACTACCGGAGTCCCCTGGGCATCCCTAATACTGTTTTAATCATCGCTGAACACCCAAATGCTAAGCCTGTACCCCATGTTAGGTGTGTTAACTCCCTTAGATCCTTACAACACCACTGGGAATGGAATCTGTCATGGGCTTCATTTTATAGATATGCAAACTGCAGTTCAGGTAGATTTAGTAACGGAGGAACCCTGGGATCATAAGTCACCGAGCTGGAATTTGAACCCAGGTCTTGTGTTTGACTGTCCACCACAGTATTACATCTAGACTTTGATCACACATCTACTAAGTGATAGAACTCACATTTGGACACTCCTCTGACGAAGAACCAGTTCTAAGAAAAGGATACAGAAACATGAGACCTTGCCATCTAGGAACTCTTTGAAGAGGAGAAAGGTAAATGTGTATGAGGCAGTATGAGATCATCTATAATTTAGTTGATAAATTACATAAGTGCTTCAGGAAAGTGATTTTGTGTCTTGTTCAGAGGGCTGTATTACAATTACTGCCGTTTCCAGTGTGATTCTTACGACTTCATATATCTGCAGGTAATTTGAAAATCTATCCTCGTAGTGTTTTTATTCCAAGAACTTACTGTCCCATAATTGCGCGGCATGATGAAGTGGAGAAGCGTGTCGTCAAGGCTGGAATATTTCAGATCTCTGTTTTAGAAGTGAACTTGAGCCTTGGTTTGTTTGGGTTAGTTTTTATGTGGAGCAACATAAGAAAGAAAAGCATTCCAGGAGAGAAAAATCATGGAGTCAGACTGGTAATGAGATGATGTGGCCGGGAGTCTTGGGAGTAATCAAGTAGGGTAGGGTCAGATACTGGGCTGAGCAGTGGGGTAGGGTTGACCTGGGTATGATCAGCGCAAAGAGTGTGCTATTAAATGAGGGAATTGTTCATTTTCCCACCCCAGACATGTGTTTCCTTGAGGGTACTTCCGGGCACCATAGTTTTCTATTTCCCACCGGTACATGGGGTGCTCTGCATTATTGCTTTAATGTGGAGGTCGGGGCCCAAAGGACCGAAGGAGAGTCTCAGGCCAGGGTCAGGCCAGTCCTCATCACCATCTCCCGGACAGCATATTTCACCCAAGATAATAACTTCAGCCAGCGTGGTATTCCCGGTTGCTTCGTTCAGTGTCTGTACTGCCCGGGGTCCAGATCCTACCACCGTTCTTGCTTTTAGAGTTGCAAACCTGGCAAGCCGGCTCATCTTCCAGGCCCCTGTGAAGCCCACAGCTCACCTGCAGGCCAGCAAGAAAAAAGGGTGACACAGCCCTCAGCCAGCCCCCCATCCTTAGGTCCAAAGTCGCCCCTTGATGATGGACATGCTCTTCCCTTCAACACTACCATGATTACTCTCAGCTTTTAAGTTTTCAGTAATTATCCGTGTCGTTAATGGCAGTATCCCATGTGCCTAGTTAGAGCTCGTGGCATCGGAAGATTGATTTCTTGGTTGTGCTGCCCGTTTCTTGCCTCACAGCCCAGCAGTAAGCACCACGGACTCCTTTTCCTGTTTCTTCTAGTGTTTGCTGCTGTATTTAAAAAATTTTGTCTACCTCTCTGTTTGATCACCTATTCAGGATCTCCCTTGACTTCCCCTTGTTGAATAGGATCTAACTCCTCCTCCTCCTCATGTTCCCGCTTCCCTTGCCCTCGCGTCATCCTACCGGACTGTCCTGGTGCCATCGCCAGTCAGTGGTTACTGTTGACAAGGCACGTCCGTGAGTGTCATTCAGTGCAGAGCTCCGTGATACACATTCTCTCGTGTGGAGGTGGATTTTTCCCAGCACACATTTGCCTTTCTTTCTTTCTTTTTTTTTTTTTTTAGCTGCCAAGTTTTGTTTTTTGTTTTTTGGTTTTTTTTTTACCTGTTACCTAAGTCCCCATCCTGTCTGTGTGGCTATGAGATCTGCCAACCACCTACTAATACTATTTTCCAAGTGTTTGACTCTATCAGATCTGTTCTCTTCCTTCCCTAGTGCTTCTCCTTCCCCTGCCCCAGGGTGGACGAGGCGCCACACAGCTGTCATCCGGGTCACTGGTTTCATTTTAACGCACCTCACCTCGTTAGGGTGTGGAGCCAGCAAGCGGCCTTATGGTGCGATTTACCTTGTGCCTCTTACTGACCCCTGGTTTTGGACCTCCAAAGCTCCAGGGATGGTTCTTTGAGAATCTGGTGAAAGCTCTGAATACTCTTCCCAGGAAAATAAATGCACAAATACAGAATTTGGCCTGTCATTTTGTGAATGTCCAAAGACATTTATGTAACTTACATGGAATACTTTGGGGGATGGCATCTCATTAGGAACCAAATAAGCCTTTAGTATGCCTAAGCTGTAACAGGATAAATCCAGCTCTAACTGTAGTACCCCAACATCTCCTATTTCTACCAACAAATAGTTCTTTTCTCTTGAGCATTTAATGTTTTCTTAGTATTTGATTGAATGAATTCAGTTCCCAAATTTTAATCACTTGTGCATATATGGCCAGATGGAATCACTTCTCTGTTACATTTTACAACCTTTGATGTTAATTTATTTCCTCCCTCCAACTGTTCTGTATATTGACGTAGCTAGGAAAATGAAGTTTGCTCTGAGGTGACTGAGGAGCTGCCTTCTCACAAGCACACCATAATCTAGTGAAATAACTCACAATTAAGAAGACACTACAGGCAGACAGATTCTCATCTTCCTAATGAACGGCTCCCTTCTGGGGTCATTGGCAAGATGGATTTTTCCGTCTGCAAGGAAGAAAGTAATAGTCACACAGTCACTCTATGGTTGAGCTCTTATTAAGACAGACTCCAAGGGATGGTACTTAGACTGGCATTTCAGCGTATTGAATATTGCTTGAAGTAAAGTGGTCTGTGGTCGAGATGTGTAATGTGTCTTGTGTTTGCCGACTCATTGAGTAGATGCCGCATACCAGACAGTGACTTTAGTCTAAAATAGGATATGACCTATATTCTTAGTCCTCAGAGATGATTTTTCAGCCATTCATTGCGAATGACTAAATTTCAAAAAGTGAAAGATGGCGTTAAACTAAATGCCAGCTTCTAAAAATGTCAAAATAATCGTATTTCAGTGTGGCATCTTAATTGGCATGTTCTATCTGAATTGACCCTACGGTTGTTTTCTCAGATTTCCAAATACTTCATTGATCTTAGAAGAAAAGGACAATAGGAAGTGTTTTTAGTCTGTATCGGCAGACTATAATAGAAGAAGTATGGTGGCCCTCGTGGCACCATCCCCTTCCTCGAAATCGTCATAATAGTAACATCATTTAGATTAAAAAAAGATGATGTCGCTTCGGAATGTAAAACTGATTCTGTTTGGACAGCTGTCCCGGGTGAAGACTGTTCTTCAGTCAGCATTTAGTATGTAGTGGTAAGGAAGCGAAGACAGGTGAGGGCGTCACAACCCTTGGGGAGGGGACAGACTCATCACCAGGCACCTTGACTTTGGATAAAGGGTCCAAGGCCATAGGATATTTGAGACAAAAGCCAATATTGGGATGTTAAAGTACTGATATAAAGTGAAACTTGAAAATAAGTTTGCAGGGGCACCTGGGTGGCTCAGTCAGTTAAGCGTCTGCCCTCAGCTCTGCTGATGATCCCCGGGTCCTGGTATGGAGCCTGGAGTTGGGCTCTCTGCTCAGTGGGGAGCCTACCTCTGTCTCTCCCTCTGCCCTTCTCCCCTCCCCCCCCAGCTTGTGAGCATGCTCTCTCAAATAAATAAAATATTTTTATAAATAAATAAAACAAGTTTGAAGATAAATCACAAGAAACAGTGAAAAGTACCTAACTCGGTGTAAAAGCAAATGTATTTTGACAAACAAAAGGCAAAGTTACAGTACTTTTTTCTTTTCTTTTTTAAATGTCATGTTTAATCTGTGTACATTTTGCACAATCTGAGTGTCATGTTTTGCTCAGGAAAGATAATAAATTGGATGCAGTGGCTGATTTTACTCCCTTTTAAGTAGCTCCGCTGTGTTTTAGGATAATCTCTCTCAGGCTAATGATAGATGTGAATCAGGTAATTGTTTAGTGAGGCTGAGGAGCGTAATGCTGAAGCTCGGTCATAAAGAATGTAATATCTCTAGTGTCGCTCACAGTTGCTGCTGCTGATTATGAGTTACTGCATCTAACGTGCCAGCATGCACATATGCACACCAGTGTGCAAATGCAGGGAGGGGAGCTTTGGCTTTGTGGAGAATACACTCTTCTCCCCGGTCAGGCTGAGACCCTCATGGAGATGCTGCTGCCAGATACTAGGTACAGGGCCTTTGGGTGGAAGATGGGGCTCTGTTCACGTTCTCACCCTTGCCCCTCTTCCACTGGAGCACCAGCAGGTGCTCTACCTTCACACTTGGCTCTCTTTGCCTGTGCACTCACCTGTCTCCCCTCAGTGCCTCCTCTTCTCTCTGGGTCTGAGCCCTCTTCCCGAGATGCCTGAAGTCCTTTCCCCAGTGTGTTCTCCTTTGACATCTTGTTCACACCCTTGCATTGATCACACCCGATTTTACCAGCTTTACCTCCAGTCCTCTGTTAATTATTCTTTCTGGAACCTTCTCTGTTCCAATGACTGGGTGGTCTCCTAATCGGACCCTGGCCAGCGCCGACGTCCTCTACCTACAGTGCCAGGCTGGTCTTGCCCATCTCACACACTAGAGTCTCCCGGGGCCAGCCCAGGTGCTGCCTCACTCATTCATTCCAACAGCTCCGAGTTCCTACCGTTGAAGAAGCACTGGGCCCGACTCCAGTGTTAGGTAAGACTGGGCTTCGGCTCAGCAGGAGCTCCGAGACTAGGAGAAGAGAAGAGTAAGCCGTCAAGTGGGTTAAATTAGAGAGGTAGGGGAGGGCGCGCACGTGCGTGTGTGTGTGTGTGTGTGTGTGTTGTCTGGGGGTCTGTGGTATTGCTGGGAGATAGGGCATGACAAAAACTTGAAACAGAAAACTTAAAAAGAAAATCTGAGTGTTGTGCCTCTGGAAGCTGACGGGATAAATAAAGGACAGTGCAAGAAATTGGTAAATATTAACCACTTGCAGTATAAGTGGTCATTCAGGTGCCCACTCTGTTCGTGTGCACACTTTGCACACTTAGACATCACCCAGAAGC
Organism: Spilogale gracilis; assembly: GCA_004023965.1. Lineage (NCBI taxonomy): Eukaryota > Metazoa > Chordata > Mammalia > Carnivora > Mephitidae > Spilogale > Spilogale gracilis. The sequence continues at coordinate 81,269 of PITA01006054.1, read as the reverse complement.
CTTTTTTCCTCTCAAGAGACAGTTCTAGAGACACAACCCTGGGTCCCTCCACAGGTACTTTGACATCCAGGCTCATGCGAACAGGGTTTGGAAAACCTTGAAAGGGCCAAAAGTGTCTTCCCGTTTCCTCCTTTACAAAGTTATCTTGGGTGCCTGGGTGGCTCAGTGGGTTAAAGCCTCTGCCTTTGGCTCAGGTCATGATTTCAGGGTCCTGGGATCGAGTCCCACATCGGGGGCTCTCTGCTTGGCGGGATGCCTGCTTCCTCCTCTTTCTCTGCCTTCCTCTCTGCGTATTTGTGATCTCTCTCTGTCAAATAAATAAAAATCTTTAAAACAAAACAAAAAAGTCATCTCGGGGCGCCTGGGTGGCTCAGTTAAGTGTCTGACTTCTTCAGGTCATGGTCCCAGGACCCTTGCATCAGCAGAGAGTCTGCTTCTCTCTCTTCTTTTTCTTCTTTCCCCTCTGCCTCTCCCTGCTTGTTTTCTCTCTCTCTCAAATAAATAAAATACTAAAAAAAAAAAAGAAAACGTCTTATCGAAGTGTAGCCACTTGCTGGTGGGTTGAAACCTGGCGCAGGTGATGACCGGCGTTTCATGACATGACAGTCCCATTGATGCGAACGCTCAAGGGAGCGTTGGTGCACCATCGCACACTAACCCTGTCTGCTGTGTGTCTTCGCAGGTGCTGCTGCCCCCGTACGAAGACGCCGCCGTGAATGGCGCTGCCAAGGAGCCGCCGCCGCCTTACGTGTCCGCCTGAACCCGCGTGAGGGGTGGCCCGGAGAACAGCAGCCCAAGTTCTAGACGTCAGCAATAGTTCCTTCTTTTCACTTTGGGATGAGCTCTCCGAGCTTATCTGTGGCTGAAATGCTCCAGTTTTTAAGTAGATGTTAGTTGAAACCCTCTTCAGTTTTAAGCATATGCTTCAGCTAGAGCACGGTGATACTCACTGTAGAGTTCTATTGGGGGTGGGGTGGGGTGCAGTGAGCTTCCCTTGTCTTCCCTGGGGTTCCCTGGGCATCGAAACTTTCCCAACAAGCTTTATGAGCCTGGAGTCAGAGAAGTCTGGTTTTATCCCTGCTGGGCCTCAGAGGCAGGGAATTCATCCCACTTTTTCTCTGTTCCCTCTGTTTTGAAAGTGTAAAATAAAATCAGAATCAGACAATGCTCTTCTTAAGCCGTTCCAGCGTTTGAGCAACACCTTCACACCTTACAGAGTGGGAATTATCAATGATCATTGCTCTAATTAGAGAAATAGAAGTCCACGTCTGAATAAATAAAGCGAGAATTTCCTTAAGATCCTTATGACTTAAACTCAATGACAGTTTGTATTTGCTGTTCAGAGATTTTGCCCATGGGCGACATTGAGACCGCAGCCACTCCCTGACGGCTGGTCTTGAGCTCCCGTGTCTGGGGTCCCGGAGTGGCGTGCCACACCTGTGGTACTGGTGCGGAGCTGATGCATCTCATACCGCGTGCTGCCCCCTTTCTCCTGGTTTCGACAACCACCCAGGACCCTGGTCACTAAGGATTTGCCTAACAGTATGAAAAAAACGTTTTCTTCTTCTCTCCCTGCAAGGTACATCCTGCTATTTTAAAATTCCGACTATGCCCAGTCATCTGTTCAAATGTAAAACGGTCTTCAGAAAAATGAGGAGGGGTGCTTTTCTCGTGGAATATTCTTATCTCGACTACCTGAATTTAAGGAACTTTTATATAGTTATATGTGCAAAAGTCACAGCTCTCCTGTTTGTTCATTGTTGAGTGTGCTGTAAATGAAGGCTTTGCAATTAAAGTGAGATTTGCCCACATCTGAGAAAGTAACCTTTTGACTCTGTGGTGATTGTGCTTAGGGACCCTTCCCACTCACATGTGGCCATGCAGACACACGGTTTGGCTCCAGGAAGCAGCTTGGAACTTGTTCCTCTCACGCACGCACACACATACGTATATACATTTTTTTTTTCTATTTCAATGCTGATAAAATCAGAGCATCCTAGGCCAGGAGAAATGGAGCCAAACAGACCCGAGCTGCTAACATTGCTAAACCCCACCCCTGCCAACCTCAGTGTGCTCAGCTGTTTTGCATATAGTTATTTTTGTCCACGGTGTACTTTTAATAAGCAGTTCGGATTTTAGTCCATTCCAAGGGAGATTAAATAAGGGAAGTGGGGGGTGGGATTTTTATCCCTGAGACTCAGCCCCAGTCATTTCTTTTGGTGTATCTCATTAGTATTCTTTATAAGCTCAACCTAAGAAATTCCCTTCCTGGAAGCTTTGTGCCCTTAATGTTAAAGGGTGTTAGGAATGGAAAAGGCCTCGCGAACTGTTTCACAGATCTCTGGAAGGCACATAAAACATCACAGTTGCTTGCATGGACCTCCCTGTGATTTTCCAGCCCTTTGCCTAATAATTTTTCTGGTATGAAAAATGGCACATGGTTAAGTAGAAGTGCTGACTGTGAGTCTGGGTGGCGTCCTCCCTGGGCATGTTGTTCATGTTATGCTCAGACCACACCACGAACACCAGGATAGCCCTTCATTCTCAGGGTCCCGTCTGGATCCGGCGAAGCGGCCTATCCTCACCACAGCATCACCCCGGGCTGTGCGGGAAAGCTGCCTCCTAGTTAGCTCTCTACACGGTGACGAGCTGTCCTCTCAGCTCCACTGTGGGGAGCCCAGTCCATGAGTCAGCATTCACTCTGTCTTGATCTCATTGCCAATCCACTTAAATACCTCTCTTAAATGTATTTTGTTTTATTATTTTTTTTAGATTGTATTTCTTTGTTTAACAGAGAAAGAGCACAAATAGGCAGAGCAGCAGGAGAGGGAAAGGGAGAAGCAGGCTCCTGTGGAGCAGAGCCTGGCCCAGGGCTCGAACCGATGACCCTGGGTTCATGACTTGAGCCAAAGGCAGACGCTTAACTGACTGAGCCACACAGACGCCCCTCTTAAATGTATTTTAAATCCAACTGTAATACCTGACCCCCTTCTCTATTTTGTGGTCTACAGTCATTCCCTCACTTGTCCCCATGCCTGTATGTGTCTCGGGTTACTCCACTGATGAGAGCACCTCAGGCTTTTTCATCTTGACCACCCTCTGGAGAACCTTACGACCAGATCCTGGATATTTAGCCCAGTGCCAAAAGGTGTGCAAATGGACCAAGAGGCAGCCCATGTAGGAGAGTTTTGGGTCTGTTTTCTGGGCCAGAGGGAATGGGAAGCTGACACTTTTTGGCTTAGATATGGTCTTCACCCGAAGAACCCAGCTTCCATTGAACAAGCTGGACAGATTTCCAGAATGCCCAGTCATGTGGAAGAGTTTTAAGGCCAACTTAAAGACTCGCCCAGCCCTTCCTATACCTTCTTCCAACACAAACCTCGTGCAGTGTCTCCTCCAAGTCGGCTGTTCTCTTCCCTGCCCCCACCCTGTCTTACTGTTCCCTGAGAAAACAAGGAACTTTCTCCTATCCTTTTTGCCCCCCCCCTTTTAATTACTCCTTCTGTTGTGGCCCTAAATATTTGTTCAGTTTAACTGCTTACCGAAACCACACCTCATTTTATGTCTTTTCACTCAGGTCGTTCATCAACAATACTTAGCAATGATCTCACTCGACCATCGATCTCACTTGACACTTGTCACCATTAGAGTTGTTTTCTCCGTGGAGGGATGTACTGAAATTGTCTACTGAAATAGTCATCCTTTGAGAATAAAACCCTGCTGTGCACACCGAGCTTTTGTCACCAAGGAAAACTAATGAGACCATAAAAATAGTTCCATTTCTTGAAAAAGATGTGTAGCTTTTGCAACCCATCTAGAAACTGACTTAAATCTCATTAAATAATATTGCTGCTGGTGGTGTAGGCAGTCGCTAATGAAGGAGGGGAGAGGGCAGTGTCTTTGCCAGAGTATCAAAAGACGCACGCAAAGGGACTGCCAGAATCAGGTACAGCTCAGCCCTCCCCAGTCTCCCCACCTTCAGACCTAACATGCACCAAACCCAGCGCCTAGAGCCATGTAAAATGGGTTTTTTGGCAGCTCAGACTGGAAGGGAAGGAAAAGCTTTGCAAGGATGTCTCCACACCCATGGAATTCACTTAAGTGTCCCTGCAACTAGCCAAGATCGGTGACCTGCCCAGAAGCCCACGCACGCCTTTTGCTGACTATAGCACCCAGCCATCAGAGGAGAGAAGCTGTCATTGGCCAACCCAGAAAAATCTACATCAAGGCAGCCTCTTGGCACTCCTCCCCCACCATCAACGTGATGCTAATTAGCAAGAACAGCTGCCTCTTGGAATAAGGAGTTGGGCTTAGAACAGCGCAACAGACTCAAGCTTGTTTGTTTTAGCCCAGCTGAAACTTACACATGCTTTTTAAAAAGTCATTTACAGTACACACACAGTTTTTATTTATTAGGTGAGTGTATTAAAATGGGAACCTTTTCCACTCAGCAAATAAAATTAAAACCTGTCTTCCCTGGTGTATGCCAGCATGCCCGGCGTCTATACCGCACCAGAGCAGAGCGACTGGAGGAGAACTGGGTGTGCCCGGGGGGGGGGGGGGGGGGGGGGGGGGGGGGGGGGGGGGGGGGGGGGGGGGGGGACTGGATGTGGTTGTCCAGCACGGAGGCTTGAGCCACAGTTTTCTCGAAAGGCCCAGATTGGACGTGTCGTCTTCATGTCTGCTACTTGCCAGTCCCACACCCAGTGGGGTGGCATCTTAGCTCCCCCTGTGCCTACTCAGAACTCGAAAAGTCCTAACTTCCCCAATTCCCCGCATCCTTGCTTTGGGACATCCGACCTACAGAGCCGATAATGCTTACCTCTCTGGTCTCCCCACCTGAAGGAAGCCCCAGCTGTGGGAAGACAAGGAGCCACAGATCTCTCTGCCACCAGCCCCAGCACAAAGGATCCTGTGTCCTGTGTGGTGGCCTTTGTGAGATGTGGCTTTTCACCCAGTATTCATTTTAGCTAAAGGAATGTACTTGTAATTATTCTTTGTTACTATTTTACTTTCACTGGATGTTTTTTTAGTTCTTTTAAATTTAGTCCTTTTTTAATGTATCTTTCCTACACAGAGCTCCCTTCAATAAACAATAAGAGCAGCTCTAACCCTGCTTTTATCCTCTCAGTCTTCTCTATCTTGATGGCTTATTGACGTGCCCTATTCATTGTGCCCAAAATGGGAAGTTGGCCTCTCTTGCCTCAGATCTGCACCGGTTGACTTGTGTTTTGGCTGGTGGGCTCCCCATCATCCCAGTCATCCTTCCAGTCATGCCACTTAGAGAGAAATCATAGGTCCTCTCTGCCTTGTTCCTCTTTTCCCCCTTTCCCATATCTGATCAGTCCGCAGCCCTTGGCTTCTATCTTTTGATCAGGTGAAATGACGTTTACCATTCACTGAGCCCTTCCGAGGTGCCAGCCATTCTGCTAAGCCCTACCCATGTACGAACGTCATCTGCATTGTACAGACAAGGGAATGAGACTTTCAAAGGAAGGGAACTGGTCCCAAGTCACAGTAGTTACTGGCAGAGCCAGGGTTTAAATGCCAAGAAAGTCCATGAAAATGGGTGTTGTATATTTAAGACATCTAGAATTCCAGAATTCTGTACATGCCTCTCTCTTCCTACAACAGCTGACTCCCACTCACTGAAATGAATACATCCCAGGAAGGCAAGTGTGTGGTACAAAGCCCTGTGAACCTTGTGGGAGCGAGGAAGTGTGGGCACCTGGGTGGCACAGTTGGTTAAGCGTCTGATTCTTGGTTCCGGCTTTGGTGGTGGTCTCAGGGTGGTGAGCTCGAGCCCCAGGTCTGGCTCCACATTTTGTGGAATCTGCTGGAGATTCTCTCTCCCTCACCTTGTACTCCCCCGTCTAAAGTAAGTGAATATATCTGGGACCAAAAAAAAAAAAAAGATTTCAGGCATTCTAAGTCAGACTAGTATGTGAGTAGAATGGTGATGTAATTGTACCCCTTTGGAGGAGTAGTTGGAGGCCTGGAGACTCACCTTCCTTCCCTGCCCCTGCCCCAGGAAGCTTGTGTCAAGGCGTCTATTTTCCCGCCTCTCAAAGGAGAAGGAGACAGAATAGGGCAGTCCTTTCCCTCGGGGCTGTAGGCTTTCTTCTGTCCTACGAACTCACTGTGCTCTATCTCTTGATTCCCTGAGAGCTATCTTCCTTAAACATCTTCACAGTGAATCCAGGTATGATTTGGGGACCAGGAAACATTGTAAACTTGCCAGCTTTTAAAAAAGAACGTACGTTGTGTATTGTAAGAAAGAAAAACATAAAGCTGACAATTCATCCTTGGGATTTCAACTTGAAAAATTCCCTTTTAAAGCTTTTATGACCCACTAGTCTGGAAGTAATTCATTTTATAGTCTTCCATAGCATATCCAGTGATCCAGCCAACGCGTGTCTTACACTCTATGGTTCCTGTTGCTTTTAATCATCTTCTTCTTCTTTTTTTTTTAATGGTCTGAATTAATCAACCTCTTAAAAGATTTTGTTTATTTATTTATTTTAGGGAGAGAGCAAGAGAGAGAGAGAGCCTGTGTGTGATCGGAGTGGGGGATGGAAGGGCAGAGGGAGAGGGAGAAAATCTCAACCGGATCCACACTGAGCACGGAGCCTGACAAGGGGCTCGATCTCACGACCGCTAAGAGTTGGCCGCTTAAATGACTGAGCCACCCAGGTGTCCCTTCTCATATATCCTTGTCTATAATTCTTTAGTAAATAAGAAAAATCATCGAGTCTGTGTCTTTCTTCTTTAGGGTTCTGTCTTCACTGCCTGGCATTTGTATGGCAAATAGAAGAAACTCACAAATAGTTACTAGAATAAGAATAAAATAAGCATACGAGAGAAATTTTTTAAAAACCTGTAAACCACCCATGGCGATTGTGGCAAATACTTTTTTTTTTTAAGGTTTTATTTATTTGACAGAGCACAAGCAGGGGGAGTGGCAGGGAGAGGGAGAAGCAGACTCCCCGCTGAGCAAGGACCCTGATGCAGGGCTCCAACCTAGAAACCTGAGCTAAAAGTGGTGCTTAACTGACTGAGCCACCCAGGTGCCCCCTCACTCTTTATTTAAGATTGTATTTATTTGAGAGAGAGAGAATAAGCAGGGGGGGGAAGCAGAGAAAGAGGGACAAGCAGACTCCCTGCTGAGCACAGAGCCTGACATGGGGTTCAATCCTAGGACCCCAAGATCACTACCTGAGCCAAAATTAGCTGCTTAACCAGCTGAGGCACCCAGGTGCCCCAATTGTGACAAATTCTCAAGAACAACTCAGTGGGGCTCAGGCTCCACAGAGACTACTTCTCATAGAAGAGCCTGCTGGGGAAACATGTCATTCCTATTGCTCATGCAAGGAAACAGAGAGGGTCCCTCCAGAGAACCCTACAAATGCAGCAGCTGCTGAATGTGGTGTATAATCTGGGGGTGCAGCTGCTGCATTTGTAGGGTTCTCTGACTTCTAGGAAAAAGCTGTAAAGGTGATAGGTAAAAAACAGCAACACGGTAGTCAAAGGATTGATCTCTGAGGAAAGATTAAAGAGCAGCTAAGATGAGAGGCTAGCCAATGTTCCAGTTCAGTTTGAAATCAAAAGAAAACAGCATTCTTAGATCACTCTATTCTTGTGATCAACTTCCTTTTATATGTGAGCTTAATTCAGTAGGGCTCTGAATGAAAAGTCACATCGCTAGATGTGCTTCTCCCTCAGAACTTTCTTTCCCTTCCCTGTAGGTCAGTGTATTGTTAAAGCACTCAGTGACCAAATCTGAGACCCTGTGGAATTCTGAGGCCTTGGGTACAGAGGGTGAGCAGCTGCCAAGCCACCGAAGTACAGCTGATGTGTTCTTCCACTTCCTGGGCTTTTGAGATTTAAACAAAACCCCCGAAAGACTATGTGGGATAAAGCATGTTTGCCTTTCATCCTTTACAAGAATATCACAAGATTCTTCTAGTAAAGCTGTGTGAATTTCCCTTTGAGGGGGACCATAGTGTATGAGCGCGGAAGTCCCCACCAGCAGGCGAGTCCAGCAGGGGAAAGCAAGAGTCAGAGAATAATCAGAAAAAAAACAGGTGAGGCTGAAGATTGGAGCAGGAAGCCATCCCTGCCTACGTGTGAGAGACCCGGTTCCAGAAAATAGTATTCAAAGAGGCTGTGCAAAGCAGAAGAGCAGTCGGTTCCAGAAGAGAACATGTTGTCATGGAGACTCAGAATTAAAATGAGTCCCATGAACCAAAGTGTTATTAACATGTAACTCACATGCCATATAGTTCATTAATCCAAAGTCTGCACTTAATGGTGGTTAATATTATTCAGAGTTGTACGGGCATCCCACAATCAATTTTAGAACATTTTCATTACCCCCAAAAGAAACTCCATACCCAAAGGTGACTTCCCATTCCCACCCCAACCTTCCCAGCTCAAGGCAGTTTGTTTCTCTCTAATGGCTTTGCTTAATCTGGACATAGAGTCATACAACAAGTGGTTTTCAGTGATTGGCTCATACTTGGCATGTTGTCCAGGTTTATTCATTTTGCAGTATATGTCAGACTCTCTTTCTTTTAGATTGCAGGATGACATTTCATTTTACTTACCATTCATCACTTGGTGAACATGTGGGTTGTTTCCCCTTTTTGCCTATTATGAATTATTCTGCTATGAACATTTGTGTACGAGATTTTGTGTGGGCATCTGTTTTCATTTCTCTTGGGTATATACCTAGGAGGAGAATGGCCAGGTTATGTGATGACTGTATGTTTAATTTTCTAAGAAGCTTCCCAGATGTTTTCCTCAGTGACTGCCCCTCTTTATATTTCCACCAGCAATGTATAAGAGTTCCAATTTCTCCACATCCTCAGCAACACTTGTATTTCCCGTCTTTTTTCATGGGCCTTTGAGGAAAATGTGAATTCAGCCATTATTTCTTCACATGAGTTTTCTGCTCTTTTCTCTCTCTTTTCTCCTTCCAGGACCACTATTATGGGAATGTTATCCACTCAATGTTATCCCATAGTTCCCTTAAATGATTTTCAATTTTTCAAATTCTCTTTTCTTTTTGCTGCTCTGTCTGGGTGAGGTACACTGCCCTATCTCCTAGACTGCAAATGCTTTCTTCCCCCAGTCTGCTGTTGAGCACCTCTCGGGGATTTTAGTTTAGTTATCATATTCTTCTGCAGTGTGACTTCTGTTAGGTACTTTCTCTTTTCTCTTTGTTCAAGTTCTCATTGTGTTCACTCATTCTTCTCCCAGGCGTGGTGAGCATCCTTGTGATCAAGTTACTTTGGACTCTTTATCAGGTAAATTACTTATCTCTGTTTCATTAAGGTGTTTTCCTGAAGTTGTACCTTGTTCTTTCACTTAGAACACATTCCTCTGTTTCCTCATTGTGCTTGACTCTCCGTGTTTGTTTTGTGTATTAGGTGAAACAGTCACCTCTCCATCTCAAAGGAGTGGTCTTGTGTAGGGGATGACACTTATTGTTGTACCTTGCCCTAGCTTTTGGTTGTCTCTTGAAACTTTGTGATTGTCTAAGCAGCCTGATTTATTCTTGATAGGTCCCAGTTGTTAAGAGAATCCCAAGACCTGCGAGTATTCCAGAGGGAAGGATCTCTCTCAGCACCTTGTTTCAGGTTGACTGGAAGCTGGTCCCTCCGCAGCAGCTTTTAAACTTTGCAAATATATACAGATTTATGAGACCAGAATTGTAAACCCTACTGGCCTCTAGACCAGGTGATCTGGAGGTGCCCCCTTGGGGACAGTTGCAAAAACTGGGATTCCAGACAAGTGTCTAAGCTGCTTGCTGGGTGACAGTGCCAAACTATAGTGAGGCCAAGGGAGAGTATCCCCCTCCCCAGGCTACATTCCCCGAGAGGGCTTCCATAGCCTCTAGATGTGTGGTAAACTTGAAGCCCGTCATGGGCTGAAATTCCAGGACAAGTAAATAGGCTTTTTTCACAGGAAGGATGGGATGTGTTTCCATCTGCTTTCTGTGCAGTGGCCTGGGAGGTAGCCTGCCAAGAACTGTCTCTCTCATTGTTTCGTGGCAGGGCTGTGGGCAGGGCTGGTGCATGGGCAGGTGCTGGCCCGCAGGTTTTAGTAGAACTGCTTGCCAGTTTTTTTTTATTACAGTCATGCTGGTGGGTGTGAAGTGATGTCTTGTGGTTTTGATTTGCATTTCTCTAATGGCAAATTATGTTGAGCATCTTTTCAGTTGCATATTGACCCTTTGGATAACTTCTTTGCTGAAACGTCTATTCAAAAACTTTGACCATTTATAAATCAGGCTGCATTTTTATTACTAAATTGTAAGAGTCCCTTATGTATATTCTAGGTACAAGTCTCTTATCGGTCTATGGTTTGCAAAAGATTTTCCTCATTCTATGGTTTGTCTTTTCTTGATGGTGTCCACTGAAGAATAAAAGCTTTTAATTCTGATGAATCCAATTTGTCTATTATTTTCTTTTGTCATTTATGCTTTTGGAGTCCGGTGATCAGTGATTACAACTCTCTGAAAGCTCAGATGATGGTTAGCATTTTTTAGTAATAAAATCTTTTAAAATTAAGTTATATACATTTTTTAGACATAATGCTTTTACACACTTAATAGACTACAGTGTAAATTAACAAGTCAGGAAACAACAGATGTTGGCGAGGATTTAGAGAAAGGGGAACCCCCTTATACTGTTGATGGGAATGCAAACTGGTGCAGCCACTGTGGAAAACAATAGGGAGATTCCTCAAAAAGTTAAAAATAGAGCTATGACCCAGCAATTGCACTACTAGGAATTTATCCAAAGGATATAAACATAGTGATTTGAAGGGGCACATGAGCCCTGATGTTCATAGCAGGAGTGTCCACAACAGCAAAACCGTGCAAGGATCCCAGATGTCCATTGAAAGATGAATGGATAAAGATGATGTGGTATAAATACACAATGGAATATTAGCCATCAAAAAAGAATGAACTCTTCCATTTGTAATGATGTGGATAGAACTAGAGGGTATTATGCTAAGTGAAATAAGTCAGAGAGAAGACAAATGCCATATGATTTCACTCATATGTGAAATTTAAGAAAGGGGCACCTGGGTGGCTCAGTTGGTTAAGCAACTGCCTTCGGCTCAGGTCATGATCTCGGAGACCCGGGATCGAGTCCCACATCAGGCTCCCTGCTCGGCAGGAAGCCTGCTTCTCCCTCTCTCACTCCCCAGCTTGTGTTCTCTCTCTGGCTGTGTTTCTTTCTGTCAAAAAATAAAATCTTAAAAAAAAAAGTTTAAAAAAAATCTTAAAAAAAAAAGAAATGTAAGAAAGAAAACAGATGAACATAGGGGAAGGGAAGAAAAATAAAGTAAGACAGAAACAGAGAGGGAGGCAAATGATAAGAGACTCTTAACTATGGGGAGCAAACTGAGGGTTAATGGAGAGGAGGTGCATGGGGGGATGGGTAACTGGGTGATGAGCATTAAGGAGGGCACTTGAAATAATGAACACTGGGTGTTATATGCAAATTTTACCCCTGAAACTAATAATACAGTATATGTTAATTAAATTGGATTTAAATACAATTTTTTAAAAATAAAATTTTAAAATGCACTGGGAAGGCAAAAAATTCACTTGACTCCCTTTATTGTGATACTTGCTTTAGTGTGGCGATCTGGAATCAAACTCACAGTGTCTCTGAGATGTGCCTGTAATTGATTTTCAGAAATAGTTCTGACAATATTCTTCTGCCCCTGTGCAAAGGCTGGAACTAGAGATGAGGTAGAGCTAGGCTGGGCTCTCTCATTAGGCCTGGCCAGGGACGCTGAGCTGTCTTAGACATTTTGCTCTAGCTCAAAGAAAGTTTCAACTCTAAAACTTTGGTCATTGCATCCTCTTCTCAACTTCTTTCTCTTCACATATAGTATACATGTAGCCAGTAATGTTCTGGTACTTTCAGTACTTGGGACTTGCTTTGTCAATTCTTGTTTTTAAATGAATCAAGACATTTCCATTGCTTCTTTTCAAAAACTGCTCTCCTGAGGAAAGTGTTCACTTTATTTCACTACATCTTATTTTTCTCCATCTTATGATATATTGCGGCTCTCCATGGTGCTTTGCCTTATTCTTTCTACTGGACTATCTGTTGAACCCCAATAAAAACTACATCCCAGTTATTTCCTTCAGCAAGAGAGAACATGGAAACATTCTAACTTTGGATACTTCTGTTATTCCCGAGTCGCCATTTTTCAGCTCTGCCAGCATTCTGGAGGATTCTATAGGACAGAGACACATTGTCTTTGCCTGAGTATCTTGAGATCTGATTTCAAGCTGGACAACCAATGTAGACATTGATTTATTAATGGCATTGAAAGTAGTCAGTTGAGTGCCACAGGAATGAGGCCATTGCCTTTTGTTTAAAAAAAAGATCTTATTTATTTGAGAGAGAGAGAGGGCACGAGTGGGGTGAGAGGCAGAGGGAGAAGCAGGTTCCCCCCTGAACAAGGAGCGTACTGCAGGGCTCTATCCTGGGACGCTGGCATCATGACCTGAGCTGAAGGCAGACGCTTAAGGCTTAACCACTTAACCGATTCAGCAACCCAGGCACCCCAAGGCTATTGGCTTCTAACAGCAGACTACGTTTGTGCAATTCCAAGGTTTAAGGATGAAAGAAGTAGCAGAGTGATGCTTCCATGCATAGCAGGTCCATCCTCTACTCAAAAGGGGAAACTAGTCTCCAGGAAGAGAGGCAATGTTTTAGCCTGGCCAATATCGAAGAAAAGTCAAATTTCCACTCGCTCTTGCCTATGCATTGAAACTCCCTGTGCCCTGCTATTATCTCTCATTTTTGACAGGTAGCCTCATCAACCTGCTTTCACAAACATTACAAGGCTCCAAACTCTAGGTTCAGGCCACAGCAGCCCAGCCCCTTCTGCTGCACGGCATAGGGCCATATCCAAAAACAAGCAGAAAGCCTGGTCCCTGATCTCAGGAGCCAATGGCCCAAGTTCAAGATCACATATAAACATTTGAATCCTCTTTGAAATGTATATTGTTTTCCTAAATAAAATTATGACTGGCTATAGTTTTTTCCTGATCGCTTTCATCTTGTCTTTCCAAGGTGGGGTAGTATTTTTTTTTTTTTTTTTTTTTTTAGAAATCATTTCTCCTGGGACAACCGTCGGCCAGTCTGTCCTCAAGGAGGATCTTCTGGGCATGGACCCAGCTGTCCATGCTGATGGGGCATCCAGGAGGCAGCACTGCCCTGGGCTGGAGTACGAACCCAGCTACCATCTCACAATTGCTCCCCTCTTATCCTCCAGTCCCAGCTAACCGGCAGCTGGGGAAATGTCTCCTAGGTAAGACATTTTGCCCTTCTCCTTGATGAGAGGTGGGTAGCGCTGACAGTTTACACGGAACTCAAACCTCATCAGTCACCCCTGGAAACACAGTGCAAGTGAGGAGAGACTGCAATTCTACACTTCTCCTCGCCCATTCAGTACAAGTGTTATTTTAGGTTACGGGTCTAGGAACCAACCTGTCTGCTCCTTGGCTTCTGGTTCCTGTCCATTTAATAGTTTCATTTCAGTCTGCCCTCTAGGAAGCAAAACAAAACAAAATTTTATGTTTATAAGGGACAGATGAATTCTTATGTCAAAAGTCTCTGTGGGGTTAGTCCTGATTGTGAGGCCTGCGTCAAACGATGTCCCCCCAACCGGTCCTTGGGCCATAAGAGACCACACGTGGATATAGAGAGCTGAGGTCTGAACCTGGGTGGAGCTACCAAGTGTAATGAATTTAGACAGCTATTCATTCCAACTAACTCTGGAACTTCCAGATTCTACATGGCCTCATTCCTATCTGTGGGCATACAACTGCCGGCATGAGAACTGAAAATCTTAAACCCACACTTCTTCTGAATAAGGTTCTCTGTACATCAAGCTGGTAGCAAAGCCTCTGGCAGAAAAGGCAAATCTGGGCTCTACCCAAGAGTTGTTGTTCCCAACTTGTATTCACCTAGAAGGTAACTGGCAAATGAAGGCATTATTTTTTCTGACTTGATATTTCAGGACATTGAACTCGCTTATGCTTCATTTTTTTCTGGCAGACCTGAGGATCATTCCACAAGGTAGAACAACTCATTGACCTATTTGACTTGGCCCCAGGAGTACTTTGTACAGAGATTTCCTATTCTGAAGAATTCTGACAGAATTCCCTGGAGAAAAACACTCATTTTAGTTGGCATATCCTAGAGTCCCTGGAATCAGTTACTTACTTACAATTCCTTAACATTTGGAAGGATTTCGGGATTGCTATTGTCTTCTTGGTAAATTACTGGACATACTGGTGTCTTGGAATAAGGCAACACATTTTAAATGCAAGTTTCCAGAAATTGCAACTCAACTTCCCTAGCTCCTAAGGGATTTTCACTGGCCCAGACTCAGGAAGAATTTTCTTCTGTGGGATCCAAGACTTCAGAGACCAAACATTTCCGGAAGACTTCCCTCTGCTTTCTGACCTCTACCTACCTCCTCCCAGAGACATACAAAGAAATGATTTCTGATCTGTGCAGGCAGACAAGAGAGGCCAGTGGGCCTAAGGTGCAGATTAGGGGAAAAGGAAACATGAATCCAAGAGTCTTTCTCTGCCTTATGGCACAGTGGAGTTGCCTGATGGCTTGAGTGTGTTAACCTGTTGGTTTATGACTGGAATCTTTACTTCCCGCCCCAGGAGTTTTTCTAAGGAATTGATTTTGTATATGGCGTTCATTTATATTCCAGAAACCAACTCAGTCATAAAATAGGAGGGATGGTTAGGAGAAAAGGCAGCCAAGAGCATTTAAATTATCAGACTCTGGCACCTCCAGAGGTTTTGAAACTCATTAGTTCTGTGGCCTCTCCCCCATAACTTGTTAAAACCTGACCTGGGTGTGTTGGGTTAGTGGTTTGGGGATAGAATTTTGGAGCCATTCTTAGAAGTTGTGTTGGCCTCGTGTACATTGCCCATTCACCGGCTGGTCAGGGGAGCCATGTAGGTGTGGGGCTGCATATCAGGCCCTCTCCCTGCCACTGTCGCATCCTGTCATCTGCATTCCTCCAAAGTTCTGCGGGGACCTCTAAGGTCATGTTCACCCTCCTTACAAAGTTGCAAGTATCTTCCCGCATAATTTCAAAAGTCTTGTCTGAACTAGATTTTTTCTGCTCCTTTAGAGTAGGAATTTTGTTTCCTCTCTGTGCTGGCATCCTTACTCCTCTCCCCACCCCCGGGCCCAGTCTGGTCCCCTGCCAGTGGACGTTCTGTTAATAGGAACTGGCACTGGTGGGATGTTCTCGGCACTGGCAAGACAGGTCTTGGTACTTGTCACCAATTAGCCCCATTCTCACCACTTTTTCTTCATCACTATCATGGATGGATGCCTCCTGCAGATCATGACCCCAAGTTCAGGATAGAGTACCCCTGCCATGCCTCCATTCCCTCATGAGATGATCTCCCCTCCACCCCCACCCTCAGGTCTCCCAGACACTCAGTTGTTCAGAGTCTGCGGTCTGGACCCCTGGAGTCCGAATCCCGCCTGGGCTGGAGGAGGGGACCGAGCGGAGCGGGGTGGCCGCAGGCAGGGCGCACGGCCAGGGTGCCCAGCTCCGGGGCTGCCCGCAGGGTGGGGCCTCACTCGCCGCCGCTCCCTCCCCGCGCCTTCCCCATCCCCAAAGAAGACACCCCTCCTTCCGCCCGGCCCGCTCCCCACCCTCGCCGCGGCGCCGCCTCCCCGCCGCCCTCCCGCCCTGGCCCCGAGCCTCGCAGGCAGCTAGCGAGCGAGGGGAGCGCTCTGGGATGGGACTTGGAGGCAGCGGCGAGGGAGGAGACAGCGGCCGCGGCTCGGGCTTCTTCCGCGGCTCCCGCCAGCGACCCCCGAAGAGAACCGCGCCTCCCGGAGCGGCCAGGAGGCCGACGACGAAGACCCGGGTGGCTGCGCCCGTCTCGCCGCCCAGGCGCCCGCGACAGCGGCTGCAGGTGAGCGGGGCGCGCTTTCCCTGGGCTCTCTGCCCGGCCCCGCCGCCCCGAGGCGCGGACCGTTCCGCCGAGCGCCGGACGGACCGACAGACACACCCGCAGAGCGCGCGCGACGGGCGCACGCGGGGGCTGCCCCCAGGCCTGCGCTCCCGCCTCTCCCCGGCCCCTGCGGCTCGGCGCCCCCCCCCCCCGGCCCCGAGGCGGGTCGTTGGGGACCCCGCACTGCGGGCCCGAGCGGAGGGCGGCGCTGCCCGGACCCGCGCTGGGGGAGAAGTCAGGCCAGCGCGGCGGGGCGAGCGCGGCGCGCTCCCTGCTCCGGGCGCCCTCGCAGTGCCCCGTGGGGGCGCTGTGCCCCGCCGCGGGGACTCCAGACCTGGGCTCCCACGGTCCCGGGGAGAGGGAGGCTGAGACTTGTTGAGCGGGCATCCAGTGTGATTTCTTTCCTACCGAGCCAGATCGAGTCGGATTCCTCCCCTCGGTCGGCTGGTATCTTCATGCCGTGTCATCTGGATTTTGTTTTTGATCCTCCCTTCTGTCTCTGCATTGTGGAGAAGGAGAAAAAGGGGAGGGCATTTTGTGGTAGTTGCTGGAAACCCCCAGGGCAGTTTGGGGAGGAGACAGAAACATGGGGACGTCTTTCCTTATGATCGCCACGACTGGACACCCAGGAAGGTAGCTCCTCAAGAACAGGTTACCCCCCCCCCCCGAACTAACCCAACTGACCAAGTTCCAAATTGTCGTAAATCAGGGGGCCAGGATGAGTGTGGCCAAGTGCATTGAATGGGCCTTCCAGGAGAGGGGAGGCTGTAAGGGTAGGTGCTAAAGGGCATAGAATCTAGGATTAGCCTGCCTAGGTTCAGACCCTGGCTGTGAAGTTCACAGGTTGGTAACCTTGGAGTAACCCAACTACACTATGCCTCAGTTTCCTCATCTGTCTAATGGAGATGTGAATACCTAGAGAGCTGTGAGGATCAAAGTCCTTAGAACAGTTCTAGGCATATCCTATAGCTAGGTGGTGAGTTTCATTACCTGTCTTTCCAGAGAAAGCAAGGAGTTCCTATGAGCAGTCACCTCCTTCTCAGCTCAGGAAGATGGCCTCTCCACAGACACATGAAGGTGACAGACAATCCCCACATAGTTAACTGGGCTTTTCCATTCAGGAGACCACTCCCCCGCAGCTCTCCCTGCCTGCTTTCTAAGGAACAGCTTCATAAAACCATGTCAGGATACCAAAATGGGTTTATGGACTGGAAGCTTTCCTCTTAGCCCTTAAAGCTTGGTCCCTTAGAATCCCCTTGAGAATACAGAGATCTGTGGCTCTTCAGTGCTTGTCCATACTTTTATTCCCGCCAGAAGAATTCAGCCTCAGGCCTCTGGGTTGTCAGGACTCTCTCTCTCTCTCTCTCTCTCTCTCTCTCTCTCTCTCTTTTTTTAACAAACCAGGGCTCCAGGGTTCCTGGCTCCCAGCATCTGGGCCCAGGCCAATGGGAGGCGCCGGAGCGTGAGTTCTCTCACTGGGGATGCCATTTTATAGAGCCCACCTGAAAACCCCTCTCCTGGTGCTCATGCGCTAAGCTCTTGCCAGCAAACACTAGGAATTATTGTTCAGCAACAGGTAGTTGTAATGAGGCCCAAGATTTAAAGAAAAGGAAATAAATGGCTCTCTGAATCATGCTATTTTTGAAAGATAGCGAAGAAATAAGAGGATCTTTGGAGGTTCTAGAAGGAAATCCCACAATTTTCCTGGAAAGAGCTCTGATGGGTGCCTAAAAGAAGGCAAGGAGTGAGGCAGGGGTGTGGCTGGAGAAAGGCGTAGAGACAGGCTCGGGTCTCAGGAAAAGCAGGCCACAGGGTGTGAGGGAGTCATTGCTGGCGGGCATCAGGGGTTGGGTGTGAAGCCGGACAGGCAGTGACAGAAGGCATGCCGAGTCTCAGGGGTGAGTGGTCAAGTTTAAGACCAGTCAAGTGGGTCAGAGTCTCTAGCGCTGTCCCCCGGGACCCACTGTTCTCCGGTCTGTGGCACCCGTGTTCAAGAGAACCCTTTCCTGGGACTCCCTGTCCTTTGGGAAACTCAGGAGGGTTTCCCTGTTCGCAAGCCTGTGAGAATAGCTTGGGAGGATCATGGGAAGAGGAAGGCTGAAGTGCCAAGGAGAGAGGAGCATGTCGTCACTGTTGCTAGTAAACAGCGCCAGAGAGGCCCTTCCAAGGGACCAGTTGCCACTTGGAGCTCCAGACTGTGAGGTCATCTTTGAACCCTGCCATGTGGCTTGGCAGACGGCCATCGCTGCCATACCTGGCAGGGCCCTGAAGGGGAATCAGAGAGAAAGGCAGGGCTGGGCTGGATTCCAGAGGCTTGGGCCGTTGTCAGAAGTTGGTGGTGGTGACGATATCCGCGATGAGGGGGGCAGAGGCACAACCTGGAGCACACACTGCTCTTGGCACCCGAAGGCCCCATTATGGGACTTTGGATGCCACAATTAGGGATACAGCCGGATTATTTTTCATGACTGTGTAAACAGCATTCTGATGAATCAGGAGAAGACTGTCAGCACCCAAACCCCCTTATGCCTCCTGTGCATGGACCCCTGACTGTATCCACTATCCTGAGTTCTGTGATAGAGGATTAGTTTTGTCCATTTTGAATTTTATTTTGTTTAGTGTTTTGTTGGTAAATGTATGATGTTAATGCATGAAGTAGTAATTCATTCTTTTCTCTCGCTGTATAATATCCTATGTGCGACTTTACCACGTGTATGTGTTCTACTTTTAAGGAGCGTTTAGGTTCTTCCCATTCATTTCCATTCCATTCATTCCATTCATTTTGAAAGGGGGTGACTACCTACCCAGGAGTCAGTTGTTATCAACTCAATCCAACTAGCAGAGAGTAAAAGACATTGTATGAGTTTATGGGGCTGAAGGGTTAATG
>PITA01006054.1:0-62243 GCA_004023965.1 Spilogale gracilis | reverse complement strand
CATGATAGTGTTTTGGGAAGACTGAATTCAGCACTGGTGCTAGATGGATTCACTAGGAGAGACTTGGAAACAGTCTACTAATTAGGACTAATGTTCCTTTCCAACTTACAGAAAAAACTGAAATAATGGTGGCTTAAAGAAGGAAGTTTATTTCTGTCTTGTGTTCTAGAAGCCTGGAGGCAATGAGTCCAAAGGGAGAGTGAGATCAGGGACCCACACTCCTGTGCCTTGCTTTACCATGCGGGGTGGCTTCCATTTTCATCGTGAGTCATGCTTCAAACTAACTGCTAGGTTTCCAGCCGGGATGTTCTCATTCCAGCCAGCAGGAAGGCAAAAAGGAGGTCAACCCCCATCCCTCCTTTAGGACCCTTTTCAGAAGTTGTGCATACAACTTCAGGTGGAGACATTAGAAGACTCAAAACATATCTTTATTGTGGACAAAATAGTGATGTTGGAAAGGCAAGCATTTGCAAACATTGTTTTGTGGAACATTTTTTATGGGAAAAGCCTTATTTCTAAAGTGAGTTATTATTTTATAATTTAAAGTGTTTTGAATAGGTATTTGTGACTAAGTTGATACAGTAGTTATTGTGACTCGATATTTGATATTTCGTCTATATCCTTTTAAAGTTATGTGTTTAACTTGGCCAAGAAATTTGAGGGGGCTGGGCCCCTCCCCTCACAGGAGATAGTCATTGGGGTCATTTATATTTAGGCAAATATCTTATGTAGAGAAAGACACGAGCTGAGACTTGGCCGTTTGCAGTTGCAGAATTTTTTGCAGAAATGTTTGACTCAACATTTATTGATCTTTTGTTGGTCACTAAGTGTGTTTATTCAACATGTGTCTATTTTCTAAAAACTTATTTATAAAATTCGGTGCCCAGCACGTGGGTGATACAGCAGTGACAACGTATGGCCGGTCAGCTCACAGATGAGGCAGGGAGAAAGATCTGGTAGCAAGAAAAAGAAACGGAGAGCTAGAGCAGACAACCAACCCATTGTACGGGTTGCATAGAGACGTCAATCCTTATTGGGAAAATTGGAGAACATTTTAGAGAGTGGGTAACGCAATGAGCTGAGCCTTGAGGAATGAATGCAATTTTGGTTACCCTAGGGCTTTCAGGCCAAGGGACCAGCATGGAGGGAGGCACCATCTAGGACAAGAATCTGAGTTCCTCTGGCCCGGGAGATGGCAGGGATAGAAGCTTGGCTTTGTCCCTCAGCTAGCTCTCAGGCCTTAGAGAGTGTCTTCCCCTCTGTGGATCCCATTCATCAAATTGGGAGCTCGTCCACTTCACAGAAGGATTGTAGGGATCTAAAGGGACGATAACATAAAAAATGCCCAGCTCACTGCCTGGCACGTAGTAGGCACTTAAAAAATTGGTAATGGCCTACCCTCCTTTCTCTTCTTGTCCAGAGGCAGAGTTTACGGCCTGGTAGAAAGTCATGCCCAACTTTCTTTAGGACCTCAGGATTGTGCTGGCCTGTGGCCTGCTTTAGGTTAAGAAAAATTGTTCTCAGGCCATGCCTCTCATTTTAGGGCTGACTAATTAAAACCCAGAGAGAGAAGTCACCTAACGGAGGTCCTGCAGGTTATTCTAAGAGGCCACACCTCTCCTCTCAGGGCCCATAGCACATCCTGTTGGCTCTGCTGGGATTCTACTCGCCTGACAGTTTATTTGGAATGGGGATACTTAGAAGAACCCAAGGCTAAGAGGGTCAGAGCGGTCTCCTCTCCCTCTTCCCCCTACTCCCTTGCTAAAGCTAAATGAAAGGACTCATTGTCTCATATGGAGGGGAGAAACACTGTTAAAAGTCAAAGCTGTTGTATTTTTTAAAAAATATTCTTTCCGTGCCCCTAAATGCTTCATGGAATCTGTTCACATTGAATTAACTTCTGTTTCCCAGCACAACAATCCTCCTATGCCCATACATGAAAGGACCTGTTTCTCAAGCATCAGTCCATTTCCCAGCTAGAACTGGCGCCTGTTCTTCAAATGCTCGCAGCTCGAAGTGCCTGAGCAACATTATGAATAAGGGTTCTATGCCCTGACCTTTTATCTCTTGTTTCATGGCCACTGCATTTTTTAAAAAAGTCTGTCTTGCCTATACTAATATTGTCCTACTAGTTTTATGTTGACATGTATACAGCATTCTTTCCCCCATTCCTTTTGTTTCTTTTAAACAGCTTTTTTGAAGTATAACTTACATACCAATACATTTCATCATTGTTAGGGGGCAATTTGAGGAGTTCTGACAAATGCATAGAGCCATGTAACTTCCACTGTGATCATGATATAAACACTTTGATCACCCCCCCCCCAAATTTCCCTCATGTCCCTTTGTAGCTGATCTTCTCTTCCCACCCCCAGGCCTTGGAACCACGGATCTGCTTTCTATCCTATAGTGTTGCTCTT
Source organism: Spilogale gracilis (assembly GCA_004023965.1). Taxonomy (NCBI): domain Eukaryota; kingdom Metazoa; phylum Chordata; class Mammalia; order Carnivora; family Mephitidae; genus Spilogale; species Spilogale gracilis. The sequence continues at coordinate 59,823 of PITA01006054.1, read as the reverse complement.
TATTGAAGGTCACGTAAATAGAATCATTCAGTATGTGATCTGTTGTGTCTGACTGCTTGCACTCAGCATAATTATTTTAAGATTCAACCTTTAGGGCTCCTGGGTGGCTCAGTGGGTTAAAGCATCTGCCTTCGGCTCAGGTCATGATCACAGGGTCCTGGGATTGAGCCCCACATTGGGCTCTCTGCTCAGCAGGGAGCCTGCTTCCTCCTCTCTCTCTGCCTGACTCTCTGCCTACTTGTGATCTCTCTCTCTTTCTCTCTCTCTCTCTCATCAAATACATAAATAAAATCTTTAAAAAAAAAAAAAGATTCAACCTTTAGTTGCCGAGTAGCATTCCATTGTGTGTAAGTACCGTATTAATCCGTTCATTGACACGTGGACATTTGGGTGGTATCCTGTTTTTAGCTTTTATAAATAAAGCTTCTAGGATCATCTGATAAAAGTCTTTGTGCGGATGTGTTTTCATAGCTTTTGAATAAATTCCGAGGAGCGGGGTTGCTGGTCGCCAGATGGAACAGCTCAGTCTCTCCAGGACCCAGGAGTTTTCCAGGATGCAGGACTTCCTGTGCTAAAACAGGGACCGTTCTGTAAGCCAGGACGCTTGGTCACCTGTGCTGTGTCCTTTGGCAAGCGTACCTTGAACTTGATGAGAAACTGGCAATTTGTTTTCCAGAGCAGCTGCACCATTTTGCATTCATACCAGCCATGTATTAGGGTTCAGTTTCTTCACATCTTCACCAATACTTGGTTCTAGCCATCTTTTTAATTTTCGTTTTTCTAGTGGATTGGTCATGGAATCTCATTGTGGTTTTAATTTGCATTTTGCTATGGACTAGGAATGTTGAACATCTCTCTTCATATGATTATTTGTCATCCGAATATCTTCTTTGCTGGTGTGACCGTACAAATATTTCACATATTTTCAGATGGGTGGTCTTCTTATTGAGTTTATAAGAGTTTATATAGTCACATATAAATAACAGATGAGAAATGTGGGGCAAATCTTTTCTACCAGCTTGTGACTGGCTGTGCCATTGCATTTTGAGAAAGGAAAGTTCTAAATACTTTCAGATACTAGCATTATTTTTAAGTTATATATTTATATGCCATTATTATACGGTCATTAAAAAATAAGCACAAATGTTAATTTCATGTGTGTTAAATGGCTTAATATGACAAAATGAACAATGTGTACTTTATATTAATTGGTTTGATTTCATAAGGATAAGAACAACAACAGGTAGCTTACTGAGCACTTACTATGTGTCATTCACTGTTCTACATGTTTGTTTTGTTTTTTTTTTTAAATATTTTATTTATTTGACAGAGAGAAACAAAGCCAGAGAGGGAACACAAGCAGGGGGAGTGAGAGAGGGAGAAGCAGGCTTCCCGTCAAGCAGGGAGCCCGATGTGGGACCTGATCCTGGGTCTCCGGGATCATGACCTGAGCTGAAGGCAGTGGCTTAACCAACTGAGCCACCCAGGCGGCCCTCTACATGTTTTATATAGAGAGACTGATTTAATCCATACAACAACCAGGCCTATTTCTTATCCCTACTTTAAAGATAAGGAGACTGAGGCACAGAGAAGATAAGAGTAACCTGTTCAGTGTTAGACACCTAGAAGTGCTTAGTTTTGTGTTTTCTTTTTTCTTTTTTAAAGTAAGCTCCAGGCCCAACATGGGGCTTGAACTCACCACCCTGAGATCAAAACCCTCATGTGGTATTGACCGAGCCCGGCAGGTGCCTCAAGTTAAGTTTATTTTTCATTCCCTACCCTTCCCCTATCCTTCGTGCCTTCTGGTTAGGGATGGTGACCTGAAAATACAAACACTTCTTGAAATCAGCAGGAAACCCAACCACATGAAATGGTATTGCTTTTTGAAAATGCTAATCACCCACCACATCATGTCCCAAATATTTGGATTTAAATGCAAATATGTAAGGCTAGAAGTGGGCCTAGAGAACATGTTGTATATGTTTTGAAATAAATAAAGGGGGACTTGGTATTTTCTCAGTTTGGAGGAAGGAGAAAGCAGTAAAATAATAAATCACATATAAATGACATAACACATTGATAAAGTCATATAAATGTGATAAATACCCAGGAAGCTGGAAAGTAAATAGTAGGTTTAAGACCAGAGAAAGAGGCACAATCTTCTAAGTGTTCTCCTTTTTCTCAGAAGGAATCTCACGGGGTGCCTGGGTGGCTCAGTCGGTTAAGCAACTGCCTTCGGCTCAGGTCATGATCCTGGAGACCTGGGATCGAGCCCCGCTTCGGGCTTCCTGCTCTGCGGGAAGCCTGCTTCTCCTTCTCTCAGTCCCTCTGCTTGTGTTCCCTCTCTAGCTGTATTTCTCTCTATCAAATAAATAAATAAAATCTTTAAAAAAAAAAAAAAGAAGGAATCTCACAGTTAAAGCTATGAAAAGGGGCCAATCTAATTAGTGAAGAATTTAATTTATTTAAAAAGCTGGGAGCGGTAGTTAGCAGGAATGAGCCAGTATGCCCCGGAGCCTCACTGCTTTCTAAATTACGTACCTTCTCTGAGTTACTGTTAGAATTAAATGACTTAATACATTTAAAGCATTTGGCGCAGTGCCTGGCACATAGTAAGTGTGTACAAACACTTGCTACTTTCATTTTATTTTTTTAAAGATTTTATTTATTTATTTGAGAGACAGAGAGAGCACAAGCAGGAGGAACAGCAGGGAGAGGGAGAGGTAGAGGGAGAAGCAGCAGTATGCCCCGCTGAGCAGGGAGCCTGACGCGGGGCTCCATCGTCGGACCCCTGGATCATGACCTAAACCGAAGGCAGCTGATTAACTGACTGAGCCACTCAGATGTCCCCAAATATTTGCTATTTTTAATATAATTTTAATGCACAGGAAAAAGTGAGTTAGCTCTCTACAGCAAGTGTGCAAAACTGGGGACTTTGAAGGTTGACAGCCTGGGTTTTAGCTCCAGGTCGGTTCCTGAAAGCAATTTGCTGAACAGATGATTCACTAATTACCAGGTATTTTTTTTTTAAGTTTTGGGGACTGGTCTTTGCCCTGGCTCTGCCTTGCTCCTGCCTCTGACAGCCAAGCAGCGATGCCCTCTCGTGAATTGTCTTCTGGGGGTTTCACCGGCAGCTCACTGGGTGTTGGGCTCATCAGTGACTTGGTAAACTGGCCTGCTTACCCTGGGTTTGAATCCCTACTTTGCTACTTACTTTAGCTGTTCGACTTTGATCAAGTGACTGAGCTTCCCTAAGCCTCTGTTTCCTCAGCTCTAAAATGCAAAAGTAACCATTCTGATTTCTGCCAGATAGGTATGAGGATTAAATGAAGTCAGTTGGGTGACATTGCCAAACATGAGATAAGGACTTGAAGATTTCACATGTACGTGATGTTCCTTAAATGTTGTTCCTCCTTAAATCAACCCTCCTCCCCACCAAATTTATTTATTTTTTTTTTTCTCCCCACCAAATTTAAATAAATTAATCAATTGCAATGACACTCATTATATTAGAGAGAAAGAGTGCAAGCAGGGGTCAGGGTAGCTAGTGGATGGGAGCAGGGACAGAAGGGGAGAGACATGGGGTTCAGTCTCACAACGCTGAGATTATGTCTTAAACCAAAATCAAGAGTCAGATACTTAACTCACTGAGCCACACCGGCGCCCCCAGACAGAATAGTCTTGACATCGCTCACCTTGTGGCCAAGTACCTTCTCATCTCATGTGAAGTGTTGAGATTGGCTATCCTGGGAAAACCTGGTTCTGACCCTGTCACTTCCCTGCTTAGAATCCTTCTGAGCCTTTACACAGCTATTCCAATACAGAAAATGGGTAAAGGCAGTGCTGTTCTGGGAGACAGGGCTCGCTGGTTCAAGCTCCCCTTGCTCCTGTGGGTCCCTGGAACTCAGCTCAGAGTTTGAATTCTTCATGTACCCGAGAGCTTCCTGCTCAACATCGGGTTTGATCTTGTTCTTCTCCAGTCCCCCAGCTCCCTTGCTCATTTGCTTGTCCTGTCCCCCTCCTCCCCCCGTCACTACACTGGATGCTTCAATTGCATGTATTAATGCACTCAATTGACTAACATCATCCCATATTCCCACAAGGCTCAGGATGTCAGGAGCTTGGCCAAGGTCATACACAGTGAGTGTCAGAGTCAGGATTCAAAGGCAGGAAGTTTGGTGCCAGAGACCTGGCCTTACCTAGTCTGCCGGGCTACCTCTTCATAGACATCTGGGGGAGGCAGGAAGGCAGGGAGGCTGGGAGGCTTGCTATGTGGTGCTAATTTATGTCAGCCATATATGAATTAATTGGGAATCTATATATATTAATTTGTACCATACACTATCATTAGACTGAAGGATAATGTTTTTGGAATCTTTAGATATAATTTTTCCTTCTTCAAATCCAAGATACAGAGTATTCATTATAAATTATAAACAATTGATAATAAATAACTAAGGAGAAGCTTTAGGATAGATTTTTCCCCCATCAAGTTTTCCATTCAATCTCAGAGAGACCAAAGTGATGAAAAACTTTAGTATGCTTGCCCTGCCCTGAGTATTCCAGAACTGCCCAATGGAAGTTCCTTGAGTTCTTTTTTTTTTTTCTTCAGTTCCTTGAGTTCTTAAGGATCAAGCACATAAATGACATTTTAAGGACAAGGGGCATGTTTGATACTGAAAAGCCAGTCTGCAGCACCTAGAGTCCAAGGAGACCTGGAAATCTCACCCCGCTTCCTTCTCCTGTTGTGTCTGCTACAGCCTTCCCCTCTTCCTCTTCTCGAAGATGGAAAAGATGCTGGTGGGCTGCTTTCTGTTGGTCCTCGGACAGATCCTTCTTCTCCTCCCCGCTGAGGCCAGGGAGCGACCTCCATGGAGGTCCACCTCCAGAGGGAGACATACTCGGACTCACCCCCAGACGGCCCTCCTGGGTGAGTGATGGGGGCTCTGCCTCTGAAGCAAGTAGGAAGACGTGCTTAAGGGTGGACCTCCGGACCGGGGTGTGTGTGTGTGTGTGTGTGTGTGTGTGTGTAGCCACGTGTCAGTAGGGATGCTCTCTCATCCCTGGGTCTCCTGCTGGGTTTGGGGGGTTAGGGTGGGGTGGGGGAGGGCCTAGATCTCATCAATAATGAGTGCATGGGGTTTTTAAAATGAAATTGAAACCCTTCTATTTCAGAGCCTTCCGTTTAATCTGAAGTTCACTTTTCTCACTTTTCTCCACTATGCAAGGAAAAGATCTGAAAAGGTCCTGCTTGTACCTCTCTGAACAAGGGTATTCTCTGAGAGTTTTTAATTGGATTTGACCAGCTAATCTGTGTTAATAATGCTTCCCTGCATAGCAACATGGGAGGTTTGTGGAAGGTAGGAGCAGCCACAGAAGAGAGGTGGGGACACTGAATGGAATCGAGGTATTAGGAATAGATAATATCAGGGTTCTCTTACGAACATGTTTTCTTTAGGTGAGTTTTTTTTTCTTTCTTGAAGAGAAAGGAAAGATCCTAAGAACACATAGATTATGGATAAATGGAGCTGGTTATAAATACAGGCCCTGGTAAGCCCAGATGTGGAAGGACTAGGAAGGTTGGCTAGTGGAGAGAGAATGGGTTTTGGCATAGACCTGGGTTCAAGTCCTGGCTCTGGAACTTACCACATGTGTACATTTAAGCAGTGCGGTGCCTCTGAAGTCAGTTTCCCCATCCATTAAATGGGAATATTAATGCTGAACTAGGAATGTTTTTGTGAAGAGAAAATAAGTTAATAAACGTAAACTGTAGATATGCAAGGAATGATGGCTTTACAACAACCGTGTTTCTATAAAGTTCTCTGAAACTGTGTGTTATAGCTTGTTGGCCGGCTGACAGAATCTGACCCCCCATGAAGGTCTTTGAGAGAATTGCCCAACTGCCTGCTCACCTCAGCATTCAGAACTACAGTCAGAGACCAGGGGAACCCCACACACTCTGTACTGAGAGGTTAGAACCTTTACTGATGTGCACTAAATGATGGCTCCAGGATACTGGGCCTTCCATGTCTTTAGTCTTCTGAGAATTTGTTTCCATAGTGACATCAGCATTAAGACTTGAGCAGATGTGGCATGGACTGGGACATGTTTACTACACTGAAGGGCTTTTTTTTTTTTTTTTTTAAGATTTTTATTTATTTGACAGAGAGAAACACAGTGAGAGAGGGAACACAAGCAGGGGGAGTGAGAGAGGGAGAAGCAGGCTCTCCGCTGAGCAGGGAGCCTGATGTGGGACTCGATCCTGGGTCTCCGGGATCATGACCTGAGCCGAAGGCAGTAGCTTAACCAACTGAACCACCCAGGTGCCCCACACTGAAGGATTTTTATTTTTATTTATTTATTTATTTATATTTATATTTTTACTTTTTAAAGATTTTATTTATTTGACAGAGAGAAACACAGCGAGAGAGGGATCACAAGCAAAGGACTGAGAGAGGGAGAAGCAGGCTTCCCGTCGAGCAGGGAGCCCGATGTGGGACTTGATCCCGGGTCTCCAGGATCATGACCTGAGCTGAAGGCAGACACTTAACCAACTGAGCCACTCAGGCGCCCCTGAAGGACTTTTTAAAGACAAATTTCAGGATGATAAACGTGTATGTGTATACACACACACACACACATACACGAAGAGAGAGAGAGAGAGAGAAAACTTAAAATGCCTGATTCGTACAGCACCACCAGCAGCTGCCCAGTTGGGTTTCTGATGGGGCTTTCAGAATGAGCCACCACACACTTAGCTGGAAAAGTGGACTCCTCTTGGCCCCAGACACCCCCCCACACACACCCACATTGTGTCTTTCCTAGCTGTCATCATTCATTGCCCTCTCCATTGCCCGAAGCTCAGGCTTTGTCATCTGAAATTAGCCCCACATCTGGTATTGCCTCCTGTTCCTCATTTTGCTGGAGAATGTGCCAGAGACGAGGAGGAGGATGGAACATGGTGCATCTCCTCGTCCCAGAGAGTGGCCAGCGGCCGCTCCCGGACGTGCTTAGAGGGCCGCTGGACCCGTAAATGTGGTTGAGCAAGAATCATGAAACCGGAAGGCAAAAACCACAACTTTGGCCTGGATTCTCAAGTGTCATCTGCTTTTGGTCTTCCTTTGACAGGAAACAAAGATGTAAAAGCCACATTCACTGTAGTCCTTGCCCTGATACTAGGATTTTCCCTGCACTCTTAGAATATTGTATCTTCCGTGTTATGGGTGTTCACTTTTCTCAGCTTTTTGGGTTTTGCCCAGCACATTTCGCCTTTATGGCAAATTGCTGTGGCTCTATTGAATGGATGCCCTGCATGACTTATTTCACCAGTTACTTACTTGCAAGGATGTCTCCGAAAGTTTAGCAGAGAAACAGAATTGTTTCTTAGTTTAATTCTTCATTTGAATTTTCTCATTTTTTTTAAAATTTCTATTGTGTGTCCAAAGTCAGTCAGAGTTCCGGTAACAACTTGAGCCAATTAGAAAAGATAACGCATGTATGGATGTGTCCCACTTACGAATGTTTGTGGGCAGCCAGGTGGTAGTCAGTGGTGATGTGTGTCCACGTGGGCTTATCGTCTACTTCATTCATCTGGAGTTTCTGCTATGGGGCAGACACTGGGGGTTCAGGAGCCCATATGCAGTGGGGGAGACAGACATAGAAATGGATTATTAATTTGGTGGCCTTGATGTGTAACAGAAGCAACATTAGCTAGGTTACAGCTCCTCTCGGCCTGCCGTACAACTCAGTATAGGGCAGCGGGTCTCAAACGTCTTGGTCTCAGGATCCCTTTACAGTAAAAAATTATGGAGGATCCCAAAGTGTTTTTGTTTATGTGGGTCAGATCTATTGACATTTCCTGGGTCATAAGTTGAAATGGAAAACTTAAAAAAAATTACTTAACGAGTGAATTAATTTAAAAATAACAGTAACATTGGGGCACCTGGGTGGCTCAGTTGGTTAAGCGACTGCCTTCGGCTCAGGTCATGATCCCAGAGACCCGGGATCGAGTCCCACATAGGGCTCCCTGCTCCGTGGGAAGCCTGCTTCTCCCTCTCTCACTCCCCCTGCTTGTGTTCCCTCTCTCACTGTGTTTCTCTCTGTCAAATAAACAAAATCTTAAAAAAAAATAAATAAACTAAAAAAAAATAACAATAACAAACTCACAACAAAACCCCTAACATAAATATAAATATTTGTACAAAAAGTGACCTTTTCTCAATTAAAAAAAAAAAAAGAGCGGCACTCTTCTACATCTTTACAAGTTTCTTTCGTGTCGGGCTTAATCGAAGACAGCTGGATTATTATTATTTTTTTTAAAGATTTTATTTATTTGACAGAGAGAAACACAGCCAGAGAGGAAACACAAGCAGGGGGAGTGAGAGAGGGAGAAGCAGGCTTCCCGGCGAGCAGGAATCCCGATGTGGGGCTCGATCCTGAGTCTCTGGGATCATGACCTGAGCCAAAGGCACTTGCCCAACCAACTGAGCCACCCAGGCGCCCGAAGACAGCTGGATTCTTACCTCGTCTGTTGAGTCTGTCACGAAATGTTTTGGTTGGACTATATGAAGAAAATATGGCCTCCCACAGATACGTGGTCTGAAAAAGGAAAAGAATTTAATAGCTTTTTCATGTAATTGTGGATATTCTTCGAGATGACACCAAAACTTGACCAATGGTAGTTTCTTAAAGGTTAGTTGCAGTGTGGGAACAAAAACTGCATCAGTAAACTTTTCATGCTCTATGCACTCCTGAGAAAATAGGAATATAAAAAGCAAACATTTGTGCTATTATGTGTATAGTTCTGACCTCACGAGCCCTTTGAAGGGATCTCAGGGAGCCAGGGATCTCTAGACCACACTTTGAAAACAACTGGTTTAGGGCAGCATTCCTAGTGAAGGCAGAGGTCCTCCCTGATGGATGAGCGGTTGGGAGGAGTGAGGCTGGAGCATCAGGTGGGACCTGGTAGGCACTGGGGGACCGCCACTCCTGTGAGACGGGTGGTCTGAGCTGGAGACAAGCCCGCAGAGGGGAACTGAATCACTGAGCACTGGGGTCTCTGGGGCTCTGACAAAGAGTTTGGGCCCCAGTAGTGATCACTGCTGATCCTCTGTCCATTCGCTGTGCCATCTGGACAGCCTCAGCCTTCCTGGGCCGTGGCAAAGGGTAGGGGGAGCCTCTTATGTGCAGGCCACCAGAAGAACGAAGGAGCCTCTTCTCCAGCCCCAAGTCCCTTCCGTCAACCAGGCTAGCAGGTGGAGTGGGGCTGCAGGACGGGCTGCACCCAGCGAAGGCTCCAGATTCATCCCTCTGTACTCATTCTTTACCAGTGGTCCACAGGCCCTCGCAAACTCCCAACTCCTCCTTAGGCTCCCTTCCAGGTGGGGTGCACCACAAGTCATGTTGCCTCCACCCTTAATTACTGTCTGCTTAGCTCCTGCAGTTTTCCTCCTTACTCTACCACCGCCCTGTGGAGGCGGAGCAGTTGCCAGGACAACGGGTGGATTCCTATCAGCCTTTGGAAACCTTAACCCTTTGGCCCACACTCCCACTCCACTCGACTCCCCTCGCTCCTAGAATGACAATCCACAAAGCCTCTAGCCTCCGTGGGCTGGGTCTCCCTGTTTTGTCTGCCTTTTACAAGGTCATGTTGACATGGACGTTCTTTTCGAAATTTACAACCTTGCTCATTTTATTTGTGACCCTTTGGATCAATAGCACCACCCAGAATTCGTGTTTGTGTTTTACGAGAGAGTGTTTTAAGTGGGAGGTAGAGATTTTAGAAGAGGCTAGCCCCATAGTTCGGTTAAGGGATGGAAGGTGCTGAACCCTCCTCCCCAGTGTACCCCCTCTACCCCCCCACCAACACATACTCTGCTACGGAAAATTCCAGGGGTTTGTAGGGCTACAGAATTCAGTGAAAGTTCTTCACAACAGTTAATTTACTACTTAAAAATAAAGCTAATGAAGACAATCTAAGAACTCACCGTATACAGTTCCAGGTTCTGTTCCCTGGAAATCACGGTACTTATGAGGGACTCATCTCCATTCTTGCGTACATTTCTAATGAAATCTGACATCAGAATATTAGTAAAAATGCAATGTGTTTCATAGAAAGACCGGAAACCTGCGATATTAGCAACGTGACCAAGGAAGGGGCCAGCCAAGGGAATTAAGTGTAAGAATGTCCTACTCTCAGGCACCTGGGTGGTTCAGTGGGTTAAAGCCTCTGCCTTCAGCTCAGGTCATGATCTCAGAGTCCTGGGATCGAGGCCCACATCGGGCTCTATGCTCAGCGGGGAGCCTGCTTCCTCCTGCCTCTCTGCCTACTTGTGATCTCTCTGTCAAATAAATAAAAAAAAAATAAATAAATAATCTTAAAAAAAAAAAAAGAATGTCCTACTCTCTCTTGCCTATGGAGGTTTTTGCCTATGTTGATAATTACTAACATTTCCAAGGGTTGGCTGTCAGTAAGTGAATTTCCACCTCCTAAAACAATCCTCCTAATTGGCAGACATTGGCTTCCTCAGTGAGGGAGGAATAGCAGACGCCCTGGCCATCAGAGTTCCCAGCTCCTGGAGTGACAGACCCCTTCGGGACCACACGTTTTATAGGCCCTGGAGCTACTTTATCAAGATTTGAGCTTTTGTCTCCTTCCCTGAGCTTTCAGGGGCTTTGTTCATCCTCTTTCTTCTCCCAGTACGTTTCCCTGGCCAAGGCCAATGATCAGCCAGCAGCAGCTCGCTGCCAACGCGTCCGAGGCCCAGCCAGGCCTGACCCTCTTGGGATGGGCCACGCCCCTCTTGGGATGACCCTCTGCTAAGCAGTCAACCCTGTCTGCCTTATCTTGAAAGGGCTAATAGCAGCATCTGCCCAAGATGGATTCCTACTCTGGTTATTTTTGTACTTGCCTTGTTTTCAGCACAAGTCTATAAACCTTTGAAGATCAAGTGGTTTTCCAGGTCTCAGAGCACCTCTGGGAGGCTACTCTCGTTCACGGAGCCCCTGCTGGCAGTAGGGACCTGCTAACTCATTGAATCTGGGAGAAAAAAGACAAAACACTACAAGGCGGTTACTGGTTTATCTCATTTTTCAGGAGAGGAAGCCCAGGCTCAGAGAAGTTAAGCAATCTGGCAAGCTTGTCAAAGCTTCTATAAACCTAGGAAGAAAAGATGCCCACTCCCATGCCCACACTCCTCTTAGGGGGAGGTTGCATGGCTCAGGAGAAGGTGTGATCGAACAACAAAAAAGCCACCTCACACGTGAGCTTGCTCCCTGGCCAGGATGTTTCTGAGCAGACTATGAAATGCCCATCTGTACTTGGAGGTGCTGTTGCTGCTGGCTCCCCATCGGGTCTGCGGACCTCAAGCCCTGGTGTTGGGTCCAGCCCACAGCAAAGCTTGGGGCTTGTTGAGTGACTGAGTGGATGACACTACGGGTGGCCGATTTCATCCCCATGTGGCTGCTTCTAGTCTTCATTCCACTTATGCTCAGCAGGTGACATTGGGCAAGTCGCTCTGTCCTCTGGTTTTTTCATCTACCAAGAGAGGTGGTGGAAGTCAGTGATCTTCAGGTCTCATCTAGGTTGTGATGACAGCACTAATTCCTTTGCCTCCTGATGTCCCTTCTCTGGCTCCTGTGGTTGAAACCCCCAGTGCAATCCTTGGCTTTCTTTCACTTTCTCCAAGTGGGAGAGCCAAGGTGGAACCATAGTCCGGAGGCTGAGGGTTTTGAAACAGAAGAGGTAGGACAGTAGAATCAGGTAGGAGGGTGGGCAGTAGGACCAAGTAGGGGAGAGGAGGCGGGACAGCAGTATCAAAAAAGGGGTAGGATGGAGCAATGAGATCAGGGAGAGGGGTGCAGGGTAGTAGGATTAAGCTTGGGAGTGCATTTGCAGTAGGATCAGGCAGAAGGATGGGGGCAATAGGATCAGGCAGCAAAGCAATGTTTCTCAAATTTTCTTGTGCATCAGAAGCTCCTAAAAGGCTACTTAATACACACATTCCCGGTCCCTGAGCTCACAGTCTGAGTTAGGAACCTGAGTGGTTGCACTTCTGGAGATCCCAAAACAAGAATCACTATAGAAGAAAAGCTAGAAGGTGGGATCAGCAGGGGATGGGCAGGAAGAAAGAATCTTAGGAGGAGATGCTGTGGGGCAAGAGCCAGAAACACAATGCAGGGATGATTGATATCTGCTAAGAAAACTGCAGTTGGAGAGTATAAACTAACTGTAGGCTGGGTCAACCCCTTCTGAAGCTTTGAAAATGAGCTGCCGGCAGTTTTCTACCCATGGGGAGTTGGCCAAGGTGGGCCTCCCACCTGAGCAGGGAGCCAGCCTTTTCCAGTAGACTGATTAACACAGTGGCTGATGTGTGTCTTTGTTATCAGTACTGATTATAAAAATGAAGGTTGATAAGTAGAGCTTATCAAATTCTTTTCACCGTAGCAGAGGCTTTTCAAAAATAAAGTCCTTTGAAGTGCAATCACATCCCCTCTTCAGCTCTCCACTTTGCGTCCTGGGCTGTACAATGGCAGCTGGAAACAAGGGCTCAGTGTGGGGGGGTGGGGGGTGGGGGCTGCTGTTCAGCCCAGATGTATGAAATATGTCTCTTCTGCCTCTACTGTCTGCTTCATGTATAAACCAGTGTCCCTGTTATCATTCATGTTGAATAAACTATTGACCGAATTCTGAATTCCTACCTTGTAATTAATACTGGAAGAATTAAAAAAAAAAAAGCCTACCATCTGACTTCCAATAAGCTACAAAGTTAAAAGCCTTCCTAGCCAGGGGTGCGTGGGTGGCTCAGTCGGTTTAGGTTAAGCGTGTGCCTTTGGCTCAGGTCATGATTTCCTGGGATGGAACCCTACATTGGGCTTCCTGCTCAGCGGTGAGTCGGCTTCTCTTTCTCCCCCATTGCTTGTTCTTTCTCTCAAATAAATAAATAAAATCTTAAAAAAAGAAAAAGAGGCTTCCTAGCCAGTGAATAAATAACTAGACATTTTTTTCTCCTACGGATTCTCTTCTCTCCCCTTCTTTCTTCCTTTCTCTTCTCTATTAGACTCTTCATCTTTTTCCTTTTCTGTGACTCTCCTTTATCTCTCCCTCTTAAATCCCTCCCTTCCTCATTTCCTTCCTCAGTTCCAGAATGTTCTATCCTCGGCTTGCCCATGTGTTTGGCACTTGCAGTGTGTCGAGTGGGGATGGCAGTGGGGACATCCTCTCGTGGGTGACATAGCCACTCTTCTTTTCTTTTCCTTGATTGTTTGTCCTATCGGAGGGCAAGACATACGATCTTACCCCTCTGGCCAGGTCCCAGGTCTCCCTAACTGGTAGTAATAAGCAAAGTAATGACAGTGAGGGCTGTCTTTTTTTTTTGGTGGTGGTGGGGAAACCATCTAAATGTGTCAGGCACTGAGGTAGGCATTTCACATGTCATTCTGCACAGTATTATTGTCTCCATTTTACAGATGAAGAAACTGAAGCTTACAGAGATGAGATGTCTTGCTGAGGTCAGATAGCCATTGAGCAGCGGAGGTGAGATAGGAGAAAACAGCAGGCTTTTCCTCTGTTCAGACCCTGTTCAGCAACCCTACCTCTTCTGTTCTGTCCAACTCAACTGAACTCATCTTTCGGGGCTCAATGGAAACATTCCTAATCTTCTTAGGTCGAGATTTAATACCCCAGCAGTGCATTGTGCATCCCCCCAGCAGGCCATATGTCCCGGCGCTGCGCCTGTAGCCTGTACAGCGATTGGCTCCTTCCTCATCTGTGTTGAATTGGCGGTGACCAGTAACGTGCCAGGTCCACAGCCGGTACTCTATAAACACCAGGAAGAGCAAATGAATGAACAAATGAGCAAAGAGGAGTGTCCAGAGAGGAGCTGCCAGGCTGGGGAAAGTTTCTGAAGCCAGGGCATGTGGAAAAGATTTAAAAGACCTGAAGATGTTTAGCCTGAAACAATTGAAGGGCTCTCTGAAGGCTGTGTTGCAGAAGAGTCCAGGCTTGTCATCAAGACCTTAAAGATGCGATAGAGAACCAAACACCTGCGCTTTCAAGGAAACAGGTTTTCCTCGCATGCGAAATTCTGTAGCCACCAGATTAGCCCAGCAAGGAAACAGCTTGCCTTCTCAGGCTTCAGGGATGCGGAAAGTCCAATAGGACCCATCCATATGCTGTCTATATGAGACACATTTTGAATCTAAAAACACTTCCAGACTGAAAGTGAGGGGATGGAGGACCATCTTTCATGCCAGTGGACCTCAAAAGAAAGCTGGGGTAGTGATTCTCATATCAGACAAATTAGATTTTAATCTAAAGACTGTAGTCAGAGATACAGAAGGACACTATATCGTTCTTAAAGGGTCTATACACCAAGAAGATCTAGCAATTGTAAATATTTCTGCCCCCAACATGGGAGCAGCCAACTACATAAGCCAACTGATAAGCAAAATAAAGAGTCATATTGATTTGAATACATTAACTGTAGGAGATCGTAACACACCACTCTCAGCAATGGACAGATCGTCTAAACAGAAAATCAACAAAGAAACAAGAGCCTTGAATGACACATTGACCAGATGTATCTCATAGATATATTCAGAACATTCCACCCTAAAACAGCAGAATATTCATACTTCTTGAGTGCACATGGAACTTTCTCCAGAATAGACCACATACGAGGTCACAAATTATGGCTCTACTGATACCAAAAGACTGAGATTATTCCCTGCATATTCTCTGACAACAATGCCTTGAAACTGGAACTCAACCACAAGAAAAACTTCAGAAGGAATTAAAACACTTGGAAGCTAAAGACTATCCTGCTCAAGAATGTTTGGATCAACTGGGAAATCAAAGAAGAACTTAAACATTTCATAGAAACCGATGAGAATGAAGATACATTGATCCAAAATCTATGGGATACGGCAAAGGCAGTCCTAAGGGGAAAATACATAATACATAGCCATCCAAGTCTCACTCAAAAAAATTGAAAAAATCCGGAATACACCAACTCTTCTTACACCTTAAAGAACTGGAAAATCAACAACAAATTAAGCCAACCCCCCACACAAGACGGGAAATAAATAAGATTAGACAGAGATCAATGAATTAGAAACTAGAGATACAGTAGAACACATCAATGAAACAAGAAGCTGGTTCTTTGAAAGAATTAATGAGATTGATAAACCATTGGCCAAACTAATCCAAAAGAAAAGGGAGAAGACCCAAATTAATAAAATTATGAATGAAAGGGGAGAGATCATGACTAACCCCAGGGAAATAGAAACAATCATCAGAAATTACTATCAACAGTTATATGCCAATAAGTTAAACAACCTAGAAGATATGGATGCATTCCTGGAAACCTATAAACTTCCAAGACTGAAACAGGAAGAAATTGACAATCTGAATAGACCAGTATCTAGTAACGAGATTGAAGCAGTGGTTTTCAAATAAGCCTCTAATCTGCAAACTCTCATGGTCCAGGATTCTGTGGAGTTGCCTGCAGAATTAGGAACTGAACTAGTAGATAAGGACTTTCTCTCCTATTAAAGAAAAAAAAGCTAAATATTTGTTTTTCAAGAATAATTAAGAATAATCTGTTGTAAGAGGCTTTCCAATAACAAATTTTAAGCAAGAGAGAAACTGAGAAATTTTTAGTGACTGGCAACATATAATTTGTTGAATCCCTGGGTTTCATTTCTGGCAATGTTACTTGAATGAATGAAGAGAATGATTTCAGGTTAATTGTATTTGCTTTTTTGGTTAATTCATGTACAGCTTGTAGTCAGTGAATATGACTAGACCTTTTACTCTGCATGGCTTAACAGCCATCATAGAGCAGGTGCTTTTAACTTAAGTAGGACATTTTGAGGTTTTTTTGCATTAGATTTTCTCTTCTTTATTTAAGTTATTCATTCTTGATTAATATCTTTTTCTTCCTTAACATAACAATTCAGAATCATCTATAAATTTGATAAAATGCTTTTTGTAGCTTTCTTCATGTCCCCATGAAAATATTAAAAGAATATTTTATATTCTTTTGAAATGATTATAAAGGATAATCATCTTTACTTTTAAAAGTTCATGTTTAAATAGTTAATGAGCACTAGAAACTGAAAATACAAGAGGAGCTATTTCAAAAAGTTGCCGGAGTGATCAAACCATACATATTTCATGTATTCTTGAGAGGGAATATTATAGAGATTTGAGTTGTATATTAGTTTCTTAGGGTCACCATAACAAAGCACCATACACTGGGGGGCTGAACCTCCAGACATTTATTTTCTCGTCTTTCTGGAGACTAAAACTCCCAGATCAAGGTGTTGCCAAGGTGTGGGTTCTTTCACCACCTCACAGAGGACTGCAGTTGCCCATGTGTCCTCACGTGGCCTTCTCTCTGTACCTGTCTACCTCCAAGTTCCCTCTTCTTATGAGGACACCCGTCAGATTAGATTAGAGCCCACCCTAATTGACTTTAATGATCTCTGTAAAGACCCCCCCATGTCCAAATACACTCAGATTCTGAGATACTAGGGTTTAAGACTTCAACTTATGAATTGTGGGGGACACGATTCAGGCCCTAACAAGTTGCTCTGCTCTTCACTTTCATCAGAGGAAGACGATATGTCTTCTTTGACACATTCTTAAGGAGTTTCTTTCTCTTTTCTGATTCACCATGTATTCCCATTTCAAGGTGATAGAACATTGCAGACACATCCGGGGAAGCACGCTCAAAGACTTCAGAGATGTGGATGTTTTGGAGCCCTTAAAGCTGGTCTGACGAACATGGTGGGTTGGGCAGCCAATATCCTAGGGCTGGAGATGGGAAACGAGTGCAGCGTAGCTGGGATATGAAGCCAAGTTCGAGTAAGATTTTTCAAAAGCCAAGAATGAGAACCATTAGCTCAGAAGAGCCTTCTTTCAGTATATCTAGAGGAAGCTGATTTATAGGGAAAGATGGAAGGAGAGCCATGTGTGTCTTTGGCTTCACAGAGGACGGTAGGGCTGGGAAAGAGGGAGGAGGGAGAAGTTATCATAAGGCCACAGCAGCCAAGGAGTGAGAACATCAAAGAGGGAGCTGATGGCCAGATGTACAGGGAGCTGACGTAGGAGAGAAACAAGAGGAATGTAGGCATCTAAAGACATGGGCTCAGGGCCAGGAGGGGCCTTTGGAAAGGCAGGATGCATTACGTGCTGTGTGGGGCATTTGGGCCACGAGAAGCCTGGGGAGAAGGAGCCACGGAGGCCTTTAAAGTCAGGTTGGCCCATAACGTAAACTGTGGAGGAATCCCGTCCAGAGGGCTCAGAGCTGGCAAAGGCTGTGAGAGGCTGCTTTCCATCTCTGGCTCTTAATTCCCCAGCCCTGACCCTAAGGCTTGTTCCAGTCGACGGGATCCATTCACTGAATGAGTATGTCCTGAGAATCCCCACGTTACAAGCGCTGTGCTGGGCCAAGATACAGAATCCTTCAATGTCTGGGACTCACTGCTAGGGTAGGGGCAAGTGTGCCCTCCTCCTAGAGGTACCATTTATCCACAGGTGCCCAGATGGCCAGTCACCCTATGACTGTCCTTTGGGATGATCCCACCTACTGAAGAAAGCAGGACTTTCCACCCCCTTGTTCCAGGCAAACTTGAATTTGTCTCCAAAATGAAGAGGATTAGGAAAACCATCAATTTTACCTAGCTGTTTTTCTGTACCCAAATCATTTAGCTCTAATACATTAGTTTTTTGTTTCATAATTTGCCTCAGTTTTATCATTTATTCACTCATTGAACAGATAGGTATGCCTTATCAACAGTGGGCAAGGACAGCATTGTTTTGGATGCTGATGGTACTGCAGAGTCCCATCTGGCCCCCTACTTGTCATACTTTGGGGTTTGAGGCAAATTCTCCGGTTGTCGGAGGCACAGGACTTTTAGGGGAAAATTTGTATGGGATCCATGAGAGGAGGCCTCCAGGGCCAGTGGAACTCATAAAACCATCTAGGCTTGATGCCTTCTGTAGAGAGAGTATTTCTGACATCTAATTCGATTTTTTTTACCAGTCATGAGTCTCTTTGGGTTTCCTATTTTTGAGTCTATTTTGGTAATTGGTGTTTTCCTTAACTTGTCGGTATTTTCAAATCTGTCAGTATACATACAAAATGCAGGTCATAACACTATTTTTCACGCAGGGCATGGTATTCTTTAACAACAAGTGCTCAGCGTTCTGTTCCTGTGGTTCACAAAGCTCCTACCAAAATTCTAAAGGAAGAGTGAGGCCTGGAGGATGATGTGTGGGGATGGGGAAGAAGTCTCCATTGACTATTAGGTTTCTCCGGTAATACCTAGCATTTGTAAGAGAGCTCTACAGGTTTTGAAAGCACCTTTTGGTTGCCTTATCTCCCTTGTCTTCACAAAGCCCTTGAGAGGTAGATTTGATGACAGTCCCCAGCTACAGATAAGAAAAAATCTGATCAGAGATGTTAATTTATCGATGATGTAGAAATGAAGCCTGAAGCCATTCCTAGATCACAACAGTTTACTTAGAAGAGAGTTTAGAGATCATCCAGTTGAGAGGTTTTTAACCCAGGGGCCGTGGAGCAACAGAGTCCTTGGACAGAATTCATTGGGCCGGTAATTTGGATTGGAAAAAAATTACATATTTCTTCACCAACCTCTAACTGCAGTTGAGCATTCCCATCTATTATGATTGTAAACCACAAACCACAGGAGAAGGAGCAGCACTGTGTCACCGACAGAGACCATAGATGTTTCCATGGCGCATTATGTAGTTGTCAGAGATAATTCAAAATATGGTTGACATGAATTGCTACTTTGAAATTACACTAGTTGGGAGACCCCCCTTTCAACCTTGTTATATATATATATATATATATATATATATATATGTGTATATGTATATGTATATATATATATATACACTTATATATGTATACATATATATAATATTTTAGATTTTATTTATTTGAGAGACAGATGCAGAGGTAGTGAGAGAGAGCATGAATGGGAGAGGGAGATGCAGGGCTCGATCCTGGGACCCTGGGATCATGATCTGAGCCAAAGGCCAACACTTGATTGACTGAGTCACCCATGTGCCCAATTGACCTTGTTATTCAATGTTATTTTTGTAAAAGTCCGTATGTTACTATATCCCCAACTTTTTAAATATCTTGATAACTGAAGTTCAAATACTTGGCCTCCTTTCTTACTTACCCTTTGCACTTACGTGTTTATTTATTGTGGTAATAGAGACGCATAACCTAAGCTGAACCGTCTTGAACATTTTGAAGTGTATAATTCAGTGACATTGAGAACACTCACATTGTCGTGCAGCCATCATCATTGTCTGTTTCCAGAACTTTTTATCACCTCAAACAGAAACTACCTGTTAGGAAGTAACTCCCCATCTTCTCTTTCCCCAGGAACTTCTTTTTTACTTCTTGTCCCTCTGGATTTGCCTATTCTTGATGCCTCATATTTAGTGAAGTGATACAACATTGGCACTCATTTGTCTGACTTTTTTCACTTAGTATAATGTTTTTCAAGTTCATCCATGTTGTAGCAGGTGTCAGAACTTCTTTTTTATGTCCAAATAATATTCCATTATATGTGTATCTCACATTTTGTGTATCCATTCATCTATTAATGGACATGGGTTGTTTCTACATTTTGGCTATTGTGTATAATGCTGCTATAACATTGGCATGTAAGTATCTGTTCGATACTTTCAATCTTTCTTGGATATATATCAAGGATGAAGTTGCTGAGAAATATGGTAATTCTGTTTAACTTTTTTTTTAGAGAGAGAGAACACAAGCATATGAGTGGGGGCAGGAGGTGGGAAGAAGGGTAGAGGGACAAAGGGAGAGGCAGAAAGAGCATCTTAAGCAGGCTGCAGACCCAGTATGGAGCCCCACCTGGGGCTTGATCTCACGACCCTGAGATCATGACCTAAGCCAAAATCAAGAGTCAGATGCTTAACCTACGGAGCCAACCAGGTGCCCCATCTACATAAAACTTTTTGAAAAACTGCCAAACTGTATTCCACAGTGGCTGCACCATTTTACATTCCCACAAGCTATATGCACAAGCGTTCCAAGTTTTCCATATTTTTACCAACACTGTTGTTCTCCATTTTTTAAATAGTAGCCATCCTAGTGGGTGTTGCTGTTTATGTTAGGTGTTTAACAAGTTCATTCTGAGGAGGGATCATGGGCTTCACCACACTGCCATGGAAGTCCTTGGTACAAATAAAATTTAAGAAACTAGGAAGAAGGGATGCCTGGGTGGCTCAGTCGATTGGGCGTTTGCCTTTGCCTCAGCTCATGGTCCTGGAGTCCTGGGTTTGAATCCCACATTGGGCTCCCTGCTCAACAGGGAGTCTGTTTCCTCCTCTGCTGCTCTTGTGCTCTCCCTCACTCTCTTTCTCTCTCAAACAAGTAAATAAAATCATTAAAGATAAAATAAAATAAGTAAAAGAAACTAGGAAGAAGGAACCGAAGTCCAGAGATACTGTTATTTGTTTAAGGTGAAGTAATTTACCAGCCGCACCTACAGCTTAGGACCAAATCTCCTGGGGTTCAGAGGAGCCCTTTTCTCCTCTGACCACATAGTCTCTTCTCCCGTAAACATTTGCCCCAACCAGCGGTCAGACTGAGTCAGGGCTGGAACAAAGCCATCAACCGACCAGCCACTGAAGCTGAGGCGAGCCCCAGACCCAGACGAGACAGATATAATAATCCCTGTCCACAAACCACTGTCATGCAAAACTACCACACACAACCACAGCAGCGAGATCTTTACTCACTCAACAAACACTGAGTGCCTTGTGTGAGCTCCAACTCCATGTGTAGTTGGAATGTTGTCTAAGGGATATCCAAAGGGACATCCCTTGGGGTTGCTCAACTGATAGTTTGGCTTATGGGTTAAAGTTTAGGAGGGAGAAAGAGCCCTGCCTGTTTCCTTTAAATGCAGAATGGTGTCCTGAACAGTCATTTCTGGGTCCGGTGCCTCCAGCTCTGCAGAGAGCCCAAATGGGTTTCCTTGCTCCAATAATCTCCTTGTCCCATTTTCCTACAAGCGTCTAATCAACCGTGGCCCTTGAATCTTCCTGCACCTGCCACCACGCTTGTCAGCTTGGTTTTAAAAATAACAGTAGCTGCCTTGTAGTAAGTGTGAATTCTGGCTTTCCACTCTGTGACCACGAATAAGTAACACGACCACCCTCAACACCAGTTGTCTCACTTGTAAAACAGGGATGGTAATGAGTGGGAAAGAGGATGCGAGGAGACCACACAGATGAAAGGTTGGCATGGAGCCTGGCACAGAGTAAGCATTCAATAAATGTCTGTTGTTGTTATTGTCTATTTAAAAATCTATTCTTAAAAAATACTTTGTGCATTTTAAAGTGGAATCAACAGAATCCACTCTACTATGACATCTCTCAATCTAGGAATTAGGTCTTTTCGTCTCTGGCTCTAAAGCATCTGGTATAGTAGTAGCCTCTCAAAACATGTACCCTGAATGGTGAGAGGTGATATTTATTAATGTTATTAGTATTATTAACTTTTACTTATCTATTTGAGCCTCTACCGATTTAGATATAGGAGCATTTTTTTCTTTGAACCTTAACTTAGATAGTGGTCTTAGAGAAGAACCTCTATTGAGTTGATTACATGAGCATTTTAGAAAATATGCACACTGAGCAAAAGAGTTTAATATATTTTATTTTTTTAAATGTCAAAATCTGTACCATCAGATTCATTCCTTCATACAGGGCTTACATTTTTATTGAGGAGCTACTCTGCAATAAGCATGGTATCAGCAGGAAATCTCTGGGTAGTAAGTAGGTAGATAAGTTGCAATTGGCTTAAGCTAACAGTGGTTTTATGAAAACATATGTAAATACCTCATAAGAAGTCTGGCGGTCAGTGATTCCCAGTCTGTGGCTGTGGCTCAGCTTTGTCATTGAGACCAGAGCTCCTTCTAGCTTTTAGCTATGTCATACCGGGAGATTGGCTTTCCTTTCCTAGGCTTTGCCTTATAGTCCCAAGATGACTGCTGCAGCTCCAAACATCACTTTGTTCCATGACCATGGTCAAGTCAGGAAGAGAAGAAAGAGAAGAAAGAGGACTTTTTCGGGGTGCCTGGGTGGCTCAGTTGGTTAAGCGACTGCCTTTGGCTCAGGTCACCATCCCGGAGACCCGGGATCGAGCCCCACATCGGACTCCCTGCTTGGCGGGAAGCCTACTTCTCCCTCTCTCACTCCCCCTGCTTGTGTTCCCTCCGGCTCTGTCAAATAAAATATTAAAAAAAAAAAAAAAGAAGGAGGACTTTTTCATCCCTTAGTTCATTCCTTCTATCAGAGACCAGAATCTTTTCAGGAAATTTCAGGAGAGTTTCCCTTACTCCCCACTGGCCAAAACTAGATCACGTGCCTACTCCAACTAACTAGTATGGAGAATGGGATAACCATGACTGGCTTCATTCAGTAAGGACTCCTTCCTGGTGGGGAGGCCCCTAACCTCATGGAGTTCATGGCTACCTCTTGGTTGCTTGAAATCTTAAGAAAACAGAGCAGGAAGGGGTGGGGGAAATAAATGAATTTTAAGTGGTCAACCACTAGTGTTGTCTACTGTGTAAGCCATTTTCTAGAAAGTACACAAAATGGAAAGAAGCAGTAATAATTAAGTTGAGAGATGAGAGGACAAGAAAAAGAATTACGCAGTGGTTGGTGCATGTTAAAAAAACTAAAAAAGAATGTCATGGCCTTAAATTTTATTAGTGGGTTTTTTTGTTTGTTTGTTCATACATTTTGTTTGCTTTGCTTGCAATTTAAGGATTGTATGACAAATAGAAATGTATTAAATGCATTTAAATGCATTTAATGCAATTTAAAATTGTGTGGCAAAGGCTCTATGAGTTTTTCAAGGAATCTTGAAACATAGCTGGCTGAAATCCATACACATTGTCCTTATTCTGTAGCATGCTGAGATTGATCCTATAACTTCCAACCTTTGGTACTGGTTTGGCCTCCAGAGTTAGATAGAGTAAATATCCATCCCTAACCTTTAAAAAATTTTTGAAACATTTTCTGTTATGAGAGTAATATGTGCTTATTTTTGCCCTTGTTGTCTGTTGGAATCTCAAAGGTTTCTCTCCTGCAAGAGTAGATTTAATCTTGTTTCTGCATAATTTTAGAAATATAAATATCCCGGCATGTGGCTTCAAGTCTTTTTTCCCAGGACTGACCTTTGAAAGGTGAGAAGAGAGCTCCAAGAAGTTTTTAAGTCACAGTCCGATACTGGTTTCTCATATCACAGATGCCTAGATATGTCCCTATTCATTCATCCTTTCATTCATTTGTCTCACAAAGAGTTGCGTCACCTAGCAGTGGAGGTCTTGGGAACACTGCAGGGAACAAAATAGGCAAAAATCCCCAACCTCAGGGATCATGGACTCCAATAGAAGAAACAGATAATAAAAAAATGAATGAGTAAGACATATATGAGAGAAGTTGATAGATGCTATGGAAGAGAAATAAAGCCAGAAAGAGGGATAGGAGTGCTGGGAGTGGGGGCGGGGAATTTTAGAGCGTGGCCAGGACAGGGGAGACCTCACTGAGAGGGGGGTGCTTTCTGTAGGCATCCAAAGGTAGGTGAGGGGATAAGTCACTGAATCTAGAATATTCCAGGCTGAGGGAATAGCAGTAAAAGCATGCCTTAAATGTTTAGAGTTGCAATGCCTGTGTAGTATGGCTTGGAAAAGTAACATGCCAGCTGTTGGGGGCCATGTTTAGGACTTTGGCTTTTCTCTGAGAAAGATGGGAACCATGGGAAGGTCTTAAACAAAGGAGTGAGGTGATTTTGCTTGTGTTTAAAGAATCACTGTGGCTGCTGGATTGAGAACAGTGTGTAGAGGGGCAAAAAATGCCAGTTGGGGAAGTTAATGTCGTCATGGAGGTGAGGTGTGTTGGTGGAGGTGAGCATCTCTAGAGTGTAATGAAGAACTAAGAACTATTTTATTTTGTGGCAAGTTTCCTGAAACCTTGAACAGTACCAGTTGCTGGGAATTTGTGGAGATAGCCAGTGGGGTACCCTACAGTTACTATTAGGGAACATTAATGTAATATGAAGTCATACAGCTTGTACCCTGGTCTAGTTGTAGTGTGTAAGTTTGTTGTTTCCTGTAGACTAATCATGAAGAGCATGAGTTCTAGACTCAGATTCCTGGATTTAAATCCTGGCTCTACCAATTATTAACAGTGTGACCTTGGGCAAATTACGCAAAACTTTCTGTACGTCAGTTTCCCCACCTGTTTAATGGGGACAACAGGCTGTTGTGAAAATGAGTTAATACACATACAACATTTAGCATTATATTGGAATATAACCATTGTTCAATAAATATTAGCTATCATAATAGATATGGATACAACCACTTATAAAGTTCAAGGAGCAGTTCCATTTAACTTAATTTATTTAACACCATGGTGTTAAATTAGACCTCACTAGAACTGGAAAGGAACTGAGATGTCATTTAGTCCAACCCTAGAGATCAAAGTGACATGGCCAAAAAAAAAAAAAAAAAAAAAAAAGGTTTTTGTGGTTAATGTCACCTAGCTGATGGCAAAACCGGGATCAGAACATGAATCTCCGGACTCCCAGTCCAGTGATTTCTGTGTTACGCCGTGTTGCTTTCTTATAGCCTTCAACGTAATACCAGGTGGGAGTAATAATAATCATAATAACAACAGTAAGTGATTTTTTGACACGTACTTTGTGCCAAGCACCATTCTAAGTACCTTTGCACACATAAATTTACTTAATCCTCAGGACAACCCTATGGGGCAGGTATAGTCTTTGTCCCCATCTGTTAGAAGAGGAAGCTGAAGTCAGAGCAGGTCACTTGCCCAGGATGGTGAGTGCATGTTGGGTGGAGGAACCAGGGTGCCCTGAGAGTCAGAGAGAGATGAGGCTGCCTTACCATTTTACTACATGATCCATCTTCTCCATCTGTGGAATATGGAAATTGAATCCAGCCCTTAAGATACCTTTTCAGTTTTTTTTTTTTAATTAAGATTTATTTGTTTATTTTACAGAGAAAGAGAGCATGCATGCCTGTGGTGGGGAGGGGCAGAGGGAGCACATCTTCAAGCAGACTCTCGGCTAAGCACGGAGCCCGAATCTCACAAGCCATGAGGTCATGACCTGAGCCGAAACCAAGAGTCAGACCTTTAACCGACTGAGCCACCCAGGTGCCCCCTTTTTCAGTTTTTAGTCTGCTTACCCTAATTACTTTGTGATTATCAGGTCTGTAACAAATACCATTTTCGTTCATTAAACACGCTGTCTTATTAATTGATCTTCATTTTAATGAGCAGCTGCAAGAAGGACTATTTGTAGAACAGCCTAGAAACCAAAGTCACCAAGGCTGTGAGGGATGCCTGAAATGTTTTTTCTGGCTTCCATGGCAACCCTAACAGAGGGCGTTATGCTTAATGGAGTCAAGCACACCAGCTGGAATCGAGTGTTCATCCGAGTGCTCTGAGTGATGAGCAAACAGAGCTGGCTCAATAGTTTTCCTTTTGTGTAGTACACTGTCTCAGTGTATTTCAGGGAGCAGAGGTCTAGGCCAAGTTCAGGAAGGATGGAGGAAATGAAGTATTCTATCAAAGTGGAGAGGCCACAGTTTCCAAAGGAGCGGGAGAATTCGAACAGTCCAGGTGCCCGGGGGAGTCCCCGCGGAGAGAAGGATGGCAAGGCCTGCAGGTGTTTCAGTCAAGGGGAGGAGAGTAGGCTCCACTTCCACAAGCTTCGATGACTGGCCCCTCAGGTGAGTTTTGAGAAGAGGACTGAGCATGCCCACTTGTGTTCTTTTGTTCTGGTGTATTTCGAGCTCTCAGTTGGACCCGCTGCGGATGAGTGAGGTGGCAAGAAGGCAAACATGTCGAGGAGTGGTAGGGACCACCCGGACCCATGCAGGAAACAAAGTGCTCTAGGTATTTTAAGCAGAAAGGGTTTTCATCCTGGGAACAAGGTACTTACATAATTGTTGGAAAGGTCAGAGAAGTGAGACTTGGAGCCATCACACAAGAATTTGTTGCTGGGGGGGGCACATGGGTGGCTCAGTTTGGCTCAGATCATGATCCCAGGGTCCTGCGATCGAGTCCCACATCAGGCTCCTTGCTCTGCAGGGAGTCTGCTTCTCTCTCTCCCTCTACTCCTTGTGCTCTCTCTCCATCAAATAAATAAGTAAAATCTTAAAAAAAAAATTTTGTTGCTGGGATCGGGACGCTGTGGCCACCAGAGCTGCATCTATGAAGCTGGTGAGCAGACACCAGAACTCCAAGCCTTGCTTGCCAGTAGAAACAGCCTTCACTTTGCTTCCTGCTTTGTGAGTATATTTAATTGATGGTTCCTCATTGTTACCCACAACCCTAGCCGCAAGAGGGTCTGGGAAGTGTGGTTCTTGTCTTTCTCGTTTCTGCAGTACTGGGAGACTCATGAAAGAGGTGGGAGTCGGTGGTGAGTGCCAACTGACATTCAACCAATAGTTATTTCATTTGAAATCTGAATAAACCAGGGTAAGCAGTAGAGGGGAGGCGTTGGGACACCTGAGAGACATGAGTTGGGAGGGCCCAGTTGCTGACTAAGCTCTCTACTCCACCACTGAAAGTCATTTGGATAGACTCGCTCCATGATTAGGTAGCAAAGGGGTAGAAACTCAACTCCTAAAGATGGAGGAGTTGTCTTCATATTTCCTCTGGTGCCTTCTCCATTACTTTATACATGAAAGACATTAATTTACATTTGAGACCAGGCTGGGTTCTTGAATGGAAGGGAAAGCAAGGGGCGTGGGCCTGGAGAAAGTGGTTCTGGGTTGGGTCAGGGATGAAGAAGTATGAAGTCTGGGCTGGTCAGGAGCCCTTAGGATATGCCCTAAAGGAGGATGGTAGCACATGTAAGACCCTTCAGGGATCCCCAGTGGCTCCTTAGTGAAATCCAAACTTCTGGGGTTTTTTGTTTTGTTTTTAAAGTAAGCTCTACACTGAATGTGGGACTTGAACTTGGCCCCAAGGTCAAGAGTTGTGTGCTCTACTAACTGAGATAGCCAGGCACCCCATGAAGTCCAAACTTCTTAATAGGAGGCACATGTGACCCTTCCTCCATGGCTCTGTACACCCCCAGCAGTTACCCGTGCACACGTGCCCCCTCCTCTGTTCCGGGTTCCACGCCTTTGCTCACACTGACCCTTTACCTAAAGCACCCAACCCTACCCTGCCTGGCCAACACCTGCTCATCTGATAATAATAGAATAATATTATAAAATAATATAGCACCCATCAGCTTCTCCAACAATCCCCCCGTCCACCATCTTGGGATCCAGTGTCCTCCTCTCGGCTCTTGTTGCTTATGTTTTTCATGAATCTTAATGAATCTGTCTTCTTGCAAAGATTGTAAGCTCCTGCCAGGCTGAGGTTGGTTCTCGGGCCGTGTCCCCAGCACCTTGTGCAAAGAAAGGGGGCTCTTGGCATAACTCAGTCAAACCAAAATGATGAGAGAGGTGACTCACAGGAGCAACTTTGCCGTTGCTGGTACAGAGCCGTGGAAACTTCCTGCCCCTGGCCTCTGTGTGTACCTGCCCCTCCTCCTCCCCCCCTTCTAAGGAAAGGGGTGCCAGACTCTGCCTGAGGGCCTCCTTCTCCTGGCCGGTATCTCTCCCAGCCTGACCCTGCATTGCTCTTCACAGGTCTCTGCTCACTTCGGCTTCCATTAGCCAAACTCCCAGAAAGCAGGGGAGGCAATTGCTCAGTTTATTAAGTTAAAACGCTCCTCTGGGTTAAATGCCAATTGCTTTTTTCAAGCTGCCTATGCTGTTTTTCACTCTGCAGAGAGAAGAACTCACCTGTCCCCAGTACTGGGGGGTGGGCCCGTTTTGAGAGTGTGGATGTGTCTAGGTTATGATTATTTTATTTTATTTTATTTTATTTTATTTTATTTTATTTTTATTGTTACTTAAATTTTTTTTTCAGTGTTCCAAGATTCATTTCCCATTCCCCACACGCAGTGCTCCATGCAATAGATGCCCTCAGTACCCACCACCAGGCTCTCCCATCCCCCCACCCCCTTCCCTCCAAGTCCCCCAGTTTGTTTCTGTGTTCACTGTAGGTTATGATTTTAAGATATGAGGCATTTCTCAATTTGAGAAAGGAAGAAAGACAGTGAGAGGGGTTTTGATGGAGAATACCAAATTCACTCTGAACCAAACATAGCTCAATGAGTTTTAAAACCATTGGTTCTTTCAGGGCTTCTTTATACTTCTCTTTATAAACTGGGAGAAAGCCTGTTTGTATGACAAACTGAGAGAAGATGTGAGGAGCATTTTTGTTTTAAGTGCAATTTTAGCAAACTGTTTTACCTTGCAAGGAAATGCAGTTCATTGGAAACTGCTTTCTCCAGGGCTGAACTGGGGCAGCTTTGTCTTTGGCTCCTTCACAAAGAAAATTGTCCAGCATTCTGGAAATCACGGCTGTTGAGCCTCATATGATGTCTTTTCTTTCAGCTCATGTAACAGTTACTGAAGGAGACTAGTGTGATGTGGCATGTTTTTTCTTTTTTTTCTTTCTTTTTTTTTTCTTTTCCATTTTGCTGGCTCGTTCATTGGTGCACACTCCCTGAGGGCCTTAGAGAGCTGTGTTCCTCAAGGAATTTATGACAGTCAGCAGGGACGACTGAAATTTGAGCTCATGTCAATCCAGAATCCCTCCTTGCTACCCAAAAGATGCAAGATCCTTCACCAGAACCTTCTTTAAAAAAGAACAACAACAAAAATCTCACTGTGACATTGGAGAGTGTGTTTTTGCATAAAAGCATCCTGGCGTATTTCCACAGCCAGATAACATCCATCTCCCCGAGCCACACTCAGCTCGGCCTGCCCTGCAAACGATCTTGGTAACAGCCCGGGAAAGTGGCCGCAGAGCAAACTTGACAGTACTGAAATTTCAGCTGCTGCCCGTGAACTTTGGGTCTGCTCTGTGAATGTTGGCAAACTTACTAGAAGAAGGGTTGACATTTGGACCCTGTCTCCTGGGATCTTGAGAGAAGCACGTAGTACAGGGCATCTTGAGTGTCATCACTGCTTTTTGCATGGCTCACTGGGACAAGCAGTTCTATGGGAAAGACCACACAGAAGGGAGAGGAAAGCTAGAGGGGCTCCAAAGCCACTCTTTCCTTTCCCTCAGCTGTCTTCTACCTTGCCTAACCAGGCATTCACAGCAGGGTGAATGGGGGCAGTGGAGGAAGTCCATAGAAATCCCCTCCATCAGAAGGTACTTGCTACTCTTCTCTTCAAGAGTGGGCCAAGAGGCAGAGCATGAATTTGCCCCACAGTTTTGCTGTTTGTACCTCCTCCTTCAGAGTTACAGTCGCTGGTGACTATTTGTTAGGCTCTATGTTATGACTAGGATTCCCAAACAGTGATTCACCTTCCCCTGCCTCATTCTGCAAGCTTCTGTGTGCTTGTCTCACCAAGCCCCTGGGCAGAAGCCCGCCGCGGCCAGGGACCGCATCTTCTCCCTGCCAGCCTCCTTACACTTCCAGCACCGTATTTTGCCCATAGTGTCTTCAGTTCACTACATTCTATGTACCAGCCGGGAGCCAGGCATGGGTGACACGAAGATGAAGAAAGCCCAGCTGTGACCTCAGAGGTTTATCCTGTTGTTTTGTGGGTTTGCGGGCTGATAGGTATGATGTTTATGGGATGTCATCGTTGTACACTGTCATTACTAGTGCTTACTGTCCCCACCGCCTGGTGATGCAGAAGATCCTTTTGGGCCCAGATAAGCGCAGCAGGTGAATCTGGGTGGCTAAGGCACGGAGGTGCCTCCCACGGCGCTGGCCCCGGGCAGGGGGTGAAGAGGACATGTGCACGAGGAGGGTGTGTCTTGAGTTGACCTTTAACTCCTGGGGCTTGTCTGGTCTCTGCCGCAAGTCCTTTCCAGATTTTGTCCAGGGAAAAATGTGTTAACTGGCAATTGGTAAGGCTCTTCTCTCTATTTTCTCTGTTCAGAGGAGACTCTTTATGTTAGATCACTGACTGGGTGATACAGGTCCTAGCGTCAGACTGGCCTGGGTCTGAAACCCCCGTTCTGCTGCCGCTCAGTTGCCCCATACCTGAGGACTGGGTACTCTAACTCTAAGCCTCAGAACTGGGGTAACAATGGTGCCTGCCTTATTTATTTTACAAACCTGAAAGCCAGAATGTAGCTGATGTGTACATGTCCAACTTCAGCACAGAATGTGGATCAGAACATGTGAGAAAATCCAGGATGAATGGTCGTCATGTTTACAAGGTCTCTTCTAGTCCTGGGAAGGTGTCCCCTGATACCATCTTCTCTGGACTCTTGGATCTGTGGCCAGGGTCTCCCTGGCTCACGTGCCCCTTGGGATGGAGCTCTCAGATGTGTTGTGTCCAAGAATCACCCAAAGGAATTACAAGTGCAGATACTGGGCACTAGCCCCAAAGATTCAGTTTCACTGGGTCAGGGGTGCTGCCTGGGGCTTAGCATTTTAAATACACACTCGAGGTATCTCTGATGTCTTCAAGACACTGAGGATACTGCCATTGGTGTTCTTTATTCTATCTCCACTGACCAGTTTTCCCAGCTCATGGAGAGGGATGTGCACCTTCTCTCTTCCCCACCTTCCCGCCCCGCCCCATCACACACGCACATCAAGAGGATGATGGAGCATCAGGCCTGGCATGACGCCGGTACCAGGGATTTGTAGAAGATATCGCTTGTGGCTGGGTAGCTCCATGCATGAGATGCCGGGAGGAACATGTCCAGATAGAGGTAAATGGGGCCGACACCAGGGGGCTCAGAGGAAGGCCTAATGAGTCTTAAGCTGAACAGGCAGCCCAGAGAGGATGTAGGGAACTACAGACCATTTGATATCACTGGGGTATAGAGTGGAGGGCAGGGAGTTCATTAGTTCATTCTCCCGTGACGTTATTGACCCTGCTGTCCGTGAACCTTAGGGCGGTGGCTTTTGAAGAAATTACATTGATGAAACAGCATCCTGAGAACTTACGGCTGTGTATTCAGCTACGGTGACTCTCATCAATGAAACTCACCGAAGTATTTATGTATGGGAAATTTCTGATGTAAAGAGGGGAAGCATGCGTCCCATTGGTTGGGAGAGTCTCTCTGTTCTCTCAAGCGAGGAGAGTCATTGATGAGATGGTTAGGGCATTAAGGTTGGTAGGTGGGTGGGGGTACACTAATGGGCCTGATTGCAAAGTGTCTGGTTGGCAGATAGTTTTCACTCCCTAAGTCCCCTCAAGGCACCAGGTGGAGGGAACTCGGGAAGCTGTGTTAGGAGCTGTGCTGTGGTGAAATTTTGATTTTGAACCTGGGATTGTTTGGAGGGTCTTACAGGTGCCAGTGCTGAAAGCCTGGGGGACAATGTACAAAGCTTGGGATCTGCCATCCTGCCTTGAGATTTTCTCATGTGACTTGCTATCAATCCAGATGTTCTTTTCCTATGGCTTATACACTTGGGGTTTTGAGCCGTATGTGCAGGGCTTGACATTTATACCAATTAGGTTTCATCTTGTTAGCTTTGGCTCATTATTCTGGCACTCTGAAATCCTTCCTGCTTCTGACTCTGCTGTTCGGCTTATTAGCCATCATTCCCAGAATTGTATGTAATGATGTATAGAGAACCATAAGTGCCCCGGAATTTGGAAACATGTTTGGAAAATCTTACCAAGTGGGGAATGATTTACTAATGAGGCCAAGGTGTGTTTTAGATACCACGAAGCCATGCAGGGTGTTTCCCTAAGAGAAGGTAATCAGGTTTTCAGGGTATTCCCCTGTGGTTCTTTAGGAAGATGTGAATAGAGCATAATGCCTTCAAAGAAGGCCATAGCTGGCCAGGAGCACTGCCAAAGGCCTGGTGGGAGGTCCTGCAGCAGCTGGCGACTGACTAATAAGGGAATTGGAGAGGGAGGGAGGGACCATGGTCTTTCCAGCCAGGGCCAAGGATCCCATGCCCCAGGCAAGTGCCCTAAATACAGGGAGTTTCAAGTTAGGTCACATCGGGGACAAAAATAAAAAAATAGGCAAAATCGCCCTGAAATGTCCACGAAATCACCCATAAGTCCCAATAACTAGTCACGGTCTGGAGGCCCATGGCAACAAAGCCACACAAAGCGGCTCTAAGGGTCACATCTCAGATCTCTGTGGACGCCTCTGAGGCCTCACTGAGCATGACACTGGGTCGGACTGCGGTGCCCTTCTCCTCGCTAGTTCTTTCTCTCAGTCTCTCTCTCCGGCTGTCCATCTTTGGCCAGACACAAAATGCTACTGGGACTTGATTTCCCTCAGCTCTCCCTCACACCTGCCCCATCCTGCAGGTTCCCCTGGGGCCTTGCTCCTACTCGTCTCTCAGCAAGCTCCCGTCAGGTGAGTGAGAACAGGAGTGACCAGCAGCCTGATGTACAGGGCTGCGGCTCCTCAGGGAGGAAAGCATCTGTTTTTTCATTCTATTCCATTTTTAAAAATGCAAATAGGCATCTTGCAGGGAGAAGAAGTTGGCAGGAGGCAGGAAGCTGGGGCCACGGCTGCCAGGCTGGGATTCCAGGGAAGGAAAGAACTGACCCCAGAAAGCCGGTGCAGTCCTGGGACATCTCAAGTAGGCTGATGATGACAGGTCGACAAAGACAAAATCCTGCCTGAGTATTGCTTGGCAGTTAAGAGCGAGGGCTACAGAGCCAGACAAAGTGGGGTCAGATCCCGGCTCCCCTACCTCCTAAGTATGAGACCCTGAGCTAATTATTTAGCCTTTCTAAGCTTACTGTCTTCATCTGTAAAATGTGAATAGTAACAATACCTACTTCCTAAGATGCGTGTATAAAATAAATAAGCCAACAAGGCCCAGTACATATTAAGTAACTACAAATTATTATTATATTTTTTTGAGTTTCACAACATCCCTGGGAGGTATTATTATCACCATTTCATAGAAGAAGAGACTGAGGGTCAGAGATGTCAAGGAGAGGCTCAAAGACCCAATAGACAAAGGTGGTAGAGGCTGGACTTACACTGAGGCCATAGGACTCTGTGTTGCTTCACTAAGTATTTCTTTTTTTTTTTTAAAGATTTTATTTATTTGACAGAGAGAAACACAACGAGAGAGGGAACACAAGCAGGGGGAGTGAGAGAGGGAGAAGCAGGGGGAGTGAGAGAGGGAGAAGCAGGCTTCCCGCCGAGCAGGGAGCCCGATGTGGGACTCGATCCCGGGTGTCCAGGATCGTGACCTGAGCCGAAGGCAATCACGCCCAACCAACTGAGCCACCCAGGCACCCGCTTCACTAAGTATTTCAGAGCCCCCTTTGATTCTCTGCATGAAATTATTTTTCCCTTGTTATAGATATTCACACACTTTCCTTCTCTAAGCATGTTTTGATCTTCCCAGGCAGATGGCACCAAATATTTGCTACAATTCCACAGTCATGACTGAATTTAGCCAGAGCAGGGGGGGGCTTATTAGTGATCAGTCTGCAACCCTGAGCAGAGGAAATCATTCCAAGGTTGTACACTGGAATCCTGCTGGAGTGGGAATGTTGCTTAAAATTGTCCTGGCTCAGGTTTAACAGCAAGTGACACTTGTTTGCCCAACTTGTGGGCTTTGAAGACAAGCTGACAGTACTGAAGTGCAGTTGACAAGGTCCAGACTGTCACTTTGTGGTTCAAGGGATGACATTTTATGATGTCACACATTTTATGATGTGCCTACAAACCCTCATCCAGTCTTGTTGAAAGTCTGTCCTGAGGGGCCAGGAGGACGATTGTGTGTGCTCTTCTCCCAGGCCAGCAAGACAGGGATGCTGTTACTCAGAACCAGTTTGTGAAAGGAACACACTCAGAGAAGAGTCTATTCTGGAAGCACCTCTTAGCAGTCCCATATGGAAAAGCTATGGGGACTCTTCCCAGCAAATGTTCCCAAGCATCTCTAGAGCTCATACCATAATGTATTGTGAATTACCCAAGGTGCCCACCATGAGATGGTGGAAGAGCCATCAATACCATCCCGGTTCTGCCCCTAATGAGCCGTCACATCTCTGAGCCTCAGTTTCCCCTTGTGTACATTAAATGACTTGAACTTTATCCAGCTCTAACAGTTTATTAGTCTATGAGTCTATGAACCAAAGTTCATAAGTGGGCATGCTTCCTCATTAAATGGTGAAGACTGGGGTCTAGAATCTGTGGCTAGAATCCATGACTCTAGAGCCATGCCTGCTCTAGAAATTGTTGGCTCTGTGGTTTTCAACCACCTCCTTGAACTGACCACTCTGGTTCAGTTCCTTCCACTTGAAACCTTGCTCCACCACCCGGAATTCCACTTAATTCCACAAATGTAGACTGAGGACTTAACTCTGTCCCCAGCTGCATGTCTGGGAAGATGAACGATACTAGTTTCCCACCTTGGAGAATTCACAGTGAGATGCTGAGGTCAAGAGTTGCCAGAGCATCTTTTCTCCAGAGATCTCTCTCAGACCTAAAACTAGTGGTTCTCAAAGTGTGGTCCCTGGACTAGCGGCATTGACTTCACCTAGGAACTTGCTAGAAATGCAGACTTTCCCTGGTGCCACCCTAGATCTTCAAGGTCAGAAACTCTGGAAGCGTGGCCCACGATCTTAGTTTTTTAATTCTCTTCCAAGGGATTGGGAAGCACTTTCAGTTTGAGAACCACTGAACTGGTCCTCTCAGGGACAAGCTACAGGACTGTGGTTCTGGGTCCTTAAGAATCTGAGAAGTTGTCTTGAAGAAAATTCGGTCACTTGGGCTGCCAAGACTCACTTTCCACTCACAGTCACAGCTCCCTTGGAACCTCCAACACCACTTGGAACCTTTGTGGTGTTTTTGTAAATGCCCAGGCATTGTGAAAGTGATACACTTGTTTTGATCGGAACTAACCCAGTTTAGCACACCATTCCCCATGGAATCTCCAGGCTTCCCTTTAAATTGACTGTGATGCTTGATGGGATGTTGATACGTGGACTAAGACCCACAGCACGAACCCCAACCCCAGAGGACCTACTGCTTCCAAACTTCTCCAGAGGAAGGGTTGTCAGGGAGCCAGTCTGCTGGCTTATCTCCCCCTTCCAAGCAGCCTTTCCTTCACATCTCCCTCCACGGCAGGGTCTGAGCCTGGTTTCCGTCCCCCACCGCTGGCGGAGATCTCTGGGCCACATTCTCCTTGCAGTAAGTTCACGCATCAGTGGTGGGGTGTGGGTGGTTCCAGGAGAGGGACCAGCCTGGGTCCTGAGAATTGCAGGTCTGTCATCCATGGCTCCGACCCAGGGCTGTAGGCTATACCATAGGCACCTTTGTGAAAATGAGAAGAGGCACCCCTTCTAGGTACTTCTCAGGGTGGGTGTAGCCCTGGGGGCTCAGGGCTGGGTTGGATTTCAGCCATTTGCCTCGTGAAGCCAGTATCTGTGGGTGACACGGACCACACGGCCAGGAGTAGCAGCCTTCTCTCCCAGAGCCTGGCTCCACAGGGAAGAAATGGGGGGCATGCGGACAGACAGGAGGCTTCCCACACCTGGGACCCAAGGCCACCCTCTTCGCCCTGACTTCTCACTACTGCCTAATGTGGTGGGTGTTGATGTGTCTCCATACAGGTTTTTTCTGCATTAGAAGAGATTTTCTAATTCTTGGTACCTCCATTTTCTCATGTATCCAATGGGTATGACACTCTACTTTCCTCTCAAGAGCTTGTTTGGAAACTCAAATGAGACCATAGTGATGAATGGGCTCTGGGAAAGGGATTTTGAAAACATCCCACAAATGTCAGGTTTTATAGTGATCTTTCTCCCAGAGTGCTCAAAGGCGGTGCCTGGGGCCTCTTGTTTGAGAAAGTCACTTTGAATTCACACAGCCCCAGTGTTAGACGTGCGTGCAGCACAAAGTTGGTGTCCTGCTAGGGTGCTCTTGTTTGGGGGTGCTTCCTTGCCCCCAAGTCAGAAGACTTCTGAGGACACAGTGGATGAGGTGTGTGTGCAGGCTCTCAGGGCGAGTCACAGCCTGGCACGCCGGCCTGGACAGGATGACTTCATGGGCCTTTCCTACTTTTCATTTTGATGACTGGGTTCACTGTTTCATATTTGGCTTCCTCTCTCTTTCTTGCAGCTGTGGTGATTGGGATTTAGAACATGCATTTGGGATCCCTTTTCTAATCCCTGTCAAATCTGGATTTAGCTACAGAGTCTGGGAAAGGAAGGAGGAACTCCCCGCTGGCTGGAAGCAGTAGCTCAGAACATCTGAGAAATTCCAGCAGGGAGGCCCAGCCTCCGCCCTCTGAGGCAGGAAGCCTCTCATCTCCTCCCACATCAGCCTCTTCCCAGAATGTGATGAGTTTCATCCACAGACTCAAATATCTCCTAGCCTTCTTGCTGGGGGGCTGAAGGAATAAGTATGGCAGGGGTAAGGTAGAGACTTAACATTGGCCCTTTTACCATTTAACGGAATCCATGGTTGCAATGTTTCTTGATCAGTCCCTTTCCCAGTTCCACTATGCTGTCCTCCCCTTCCCCAGTTGAGGTTGTCCTCCCAGCCGGATTTGGACAACAATGGTCTGTAGCACCCTCAGTTGACTTGTTATTATGTGACCTCCCTGCAGGTCAGCTGAGGGACATAATATGACACTCATGTATTATGCTTGTCACCCGTGGCACCACACACACACTTTTCAGGCCCTCCATGGCTGGCTTCAGGTTACCCTCCAGCTCTGCTCCTATCGGCACCTCCTAGCAGTTCCTTCCTCGCTTATTCCATTCCCACATATTCCTGCCTTCTTGGGCTTCTGTCCATGTGCCCCTCTCCGTGTGTTCCCTCTCTCGATCCAAACACTGCATTACACTCTCGTCCCATCCCCTTGACCCCAGCCCACCAACATCCCTGTCCTCTAGTGTCAGCATCACACGGCTTCACATAATTATCCTTTCATTTGTTCCATTAGTTACGTTCCCAAGGTAGATTGTAAGCTCCTTGACATTGGTCGTTGGCTTCTGGTATATTCTCTGCAATATCAGCCAAGCCTCGAGGCCATGCAGTAAATAATCAAATAAGTCATATGGATGACTTTCTGGGAACTGAGGTGTTTGCTTATCTTGCAAAAATAAATAGTATCTGTTAGTAGCCAATACTCCTCATCACCCAGTCATGCATATGATACCTTTCCCGTTTGGGGGGAAGATTGGAGTTCTGCAAGGTGATTCCCCAGCCCTGCGATTTCCAGTAACAGCCAGCCTTCAACTGGCCCTTAGAGCTTCTCTAATGAGTTTGACCTCTGCTCTTTCCCCAGAGAGCTCCTGTGAGAATAAGCGGGCAGACCTGGTCTTCATCATCGACAGCTCCCGAAGCGTCAACACCCATGACTATGCCGAAGTCAAGGAGTTCATTGTGAACATCTTGCAGTTCCTGGACATTGGCCCCGATGTCACCCGGGTGGGCCTCCTGCAGTATGGCAGCACTGTCAAGAACGAGTTCTCTCTCAAGACCTTCAAGAGGAAGTCTGAAGTGGAACGTGCCGTCAAGAGGATGAGGCACTTGTCCACGGGCACCATGACAGGGCTGGCCATCCAGTACGCCCTGAACATCGCGTTCTCGGAAGCAGAGGGGGCCCGGCCCCTGAGGGAGAATGTGCTGCGGGTCATAATGATCGTGACCGATGGGAGGCCACAGGACTCCGTGGCCGAGGTGGCTGCAAAGGCACGGGACACAGGCATCCTGATCTTTGCCATCGGTGTGGGCCAGGTGGACCTCAACACCTTGAAGGCCATCGGGAGTGAGCCTCATGAGGACCACGTCTTCCTGGTGGCCAACTTCAGCCAGATGGAGTCCCTGACCTCCGTGTTCCAGAACAAGCTGTGCAGTAAGTCCTGCTCCTCTGAGGCTCTTTCAGGGGAATCCCAAGGATTTCTTCTCTTGTCTTCCAGTGTAGGTTCTGTGCTAAGCTCATCCCAGGTACTGCGCTGGCAAGGGGGTTGGGCAGAGGCCAGGAAAGACACAGTGTTCTCTTGGGGTTGCACGCTAGCCAAGGAGACAGAGAGTGAGGCTATAATGACGCGGCTAAGTACCCACAGCTGTAACCATGGGTGGAGGAGGAACCCAGGGCAGGACCTAACCTAGGCCAGGGTGCTCAGGGGCAATCCCCTGGGGAAGAGGTGTTCAAACCCAAACTGCTGAGGGAATAGGACTAGATAGGCAAAGTTTTTTCCCAGCACAGTGGACTGCCCTGGCATTCCCTAAGTTAAAATTCATGAGTTGGAGTAGAGATGGGATCAGGAGGGCAAAACAAATACCATAATGTCTCCTTGGATGGGGTCGAATACCAAGCAGTATTGCCCCGCGGTGATGTGAGTGGAGGATGTTCTTTCCACGGAGAAGCCCGGTGCATGGGGAGGACGGAGCTGAGGTTCCCTCCTTCTGCAAGGCGGATGCCTCCCCACGTCCTAGAACTCTGCTGCGGCCAGGCTCTTCCGCCCTTTCTTGCTTTCTAACACTACTCTCCACAAGGCTTTGCTCTCCCTTCCTTGCCGGACAGCTCTCAGTGACCTGTGCCTAGGGCTCCTGCCTCAGCATTTCCCTGTGGGCCAACTTGCCCTCCTCCCAGTTTACTGCTTCTGCCCCTGGCTTCCTGTCCTTTCCTCCTCCCAGAGCGGGAGGTGGTGCCCAGGGGGCCCACCCAATCTCCTTGCCAGTCCCTGGAAACTGGACCGTGCCTCCTATCCTGGTAAACAGTGTTCAGCCCTGCCTTGCCCACCTCCGTTTGTCCCCGTCCCTTCCAACCGCCATGCTTCTCTGATGGGAAAGCAAAAGGAAATGCCTATTTTGAAATGACTGGTGTTCCTGGAGTATCTGTGGAGAGTGAGTTTAGGGACTAGACATCTCCAGCTCCTCGGGAGCAGGACCCTGACCCTCTGGGGTCTCTGAGGACTCTGACCCTGTTCTCAGACTCTGACACAGCTTAGAGGCCCCCACTCTCCCCAACAAAGACTCAGGGAACAAAACCTGTGTTTTGTTGTGTCTTAAATAATAATAATAATAATGGGCACCTGGGTGGCTCAGTTGGTTAAGCGACTGCCTTCGGCTTGGGGCATGATCCTGGAGACCCGGGATTGAGTCCCACATCGGGCTCCCTGCTCCGCGGGAAGCCTGCTTCTCCCTCTCTCACTCCCTCTGCTTGTGTTCCCTCTTTGGCTGTGTTTCTCTCTGTCAAATAAATAAAATCTTAAAAAAAAAATAATAAAAACCCCCAGCTGAAAACTAACCTCATAAAGCAGAGACTCCATTGTTTCTTGACTCCCAAATCAAAAGTTGTATTTAAAAAAAAAAAGTCAATGCCCTGAAGGCAAAAGAACTTTTTTCTCTGCAGTGTCACTTGGAGAATTTTCAAGTGTTCCATTTGGCAGGGCGCCGCTGAGGGCTGGGGCTGTGGCGAGCCGCGGCTGCTGGGCACCTGGTCAGCTTCAGCCAGTAGACCGTGCCGCAGACATGTTAAGGTTTATGACTTTAAATGACTTCTGCAGAATTTATGTTCCCCTTTTCCTGGAAATATTAAAACAGAAATTGGTTCCGTAACCGTTTTGATGGGTTTATTCATTTGTCTCGGAAAATGTCAATGCAGGCGTTCTTTTAGAAGCCTTCTGGATTGATCAGCAAATGGAAAGGCAGATTGAAGCGGAGGCTGCTGACTTGTCTGAAGAAGAACCTTCTCTGTTTGCTTTATGGTCAGGCAGCAAAATTAAAAGGCAGTTTGGACCCTCCACCCCCACTTTGTTGTCATCTGGAAGCTCTAAGAAAATATCAGTATCATGCCATTTGTTGGTTTGTGTGGCCTGAGAGCTGAATCCTCCTGCCCGCCCCCCGCAGAAGACCAGCTCCGCTCCCACCCATCGCTCGCTGGGTTCTGTCTGCTCAGCAGACCTGCCAGCAGTCTTCCAAGGGTGAGGAGGCCCCGGGGCCTCTTTATCAACCGTGCAGTTAAGATTGCAGTAAGTAATATTTGTAAAGCACTTTCCCTTCTATTCTCACGGAAATCTGGGGAACGCAACACAATAGCATCCCTCCCTCTTTGCACCTTAGTAAACTGCTCAAGCGAATTCCCTGAGAACAGCCAGGCGATGGTGGGTGCTTCCAAAGTTCGGCTCATTTCACTCCTCTGCACGCTCGGGGGTTGTAAATTCCTCCTTTAAGGTAATCCATTTTCTGATCTACCCCTACACCCACCCCGGGCTCCTTCCTCAGCCACGCTAGGTAAACCCGCTTCAAGGTTGGCATTTATCTCAGAATTTGACGCGGAGCCTTTGTAGGATGGGGGAGGAGCAGACTCGAATCTCAGCGTCGCCCCCTGCCGGCGGCACGCTACTTTGCAAATCTGTAAAATGGGGATTTTACTTCCAGACTAGATGTGCGAACCGGCGTTATCAAGTGTAGTGCCCTATTCAGGGTGCAGGGTGTTGTGTGTGATTGCAGTCAGATAGTCAGAGGGCCAGCAGGCTAGGCAGGTGGCATCGGTTTTGATCTGCGCTCTGATTATCAGACAGCAGCGATGAGCATCTTCCAAGTTCCAGGGATCTGTGAGGGTTTGGAAGTCTCATTTGTTCCTTAAATGTTAGTTGAGCTACACTCTGAGAGTACCAGCTAATTTCGTCCTGGGCTAGGTACTTTCTGTTTGTCCTTTCATTTAATACTTGTAACAGGCTTATGAGGCAGGTACTGTTATTATTCCCATTTTACAGAAGTGGAAACAGAGGCTTAGGAGGGATAAGCAAGTTCAAAAAGCAGGATTGGAGATTCAGATTGCAGGCTCTCTGGCCCAAGCTCTTACCCTCCACATGCCAGGCCTGAGGGTTCCAGGCTGGTGCGAAGATGCTCTCATCACAGAGAAACCGGATGTCAGCTACCCAAGATGTGCACTTCGGAAAGTCACTGAGGGATCTCTGATCAGAGAATACCTGGGTCTCTCTAGGGGCTCCAGGAGGGCTTTAGAAAGGAGATGATAATAATAATCATTACAATTTATTGATATTATCATAATATTAATGCACTGATTTGAGCTATTAGCATATATTAACATATTTTATTCACACAACAAATCTATGAAGTAAGTGCTCTCACAACTCTCATTTTACAGAAGGGGAAATTGAGACCCAGAGAGGTTCAATGACTTGTCCAGGGTCACATAGCCCTGTGTAGAGTTGAGATGTAAGCCCAGGCATTCTGGCTCAGAGCCTACCTCTTCACCACTGAGTGCTACACACTTGACAGATGAGTAGGAGCTCCCCGGCTACTTGGGGAGGTGGGGTTGTGCTATGGCAAGAGGCCAGGAAAGGAATGATAGCTCTGATGGGTTTTTCTATGTCATTAAAACAATAATAACAGCAGCAGAGAACCAGTCCATATTCTCTCTTAATGTTATAACCTGCTAAGGAGATGTGACCCATAGTCTGAAAAATGTGGACAAGGGGGTAGCAGGGAAGTGGAGGCCATGGTGCAGCTAGGGAGAGGATTTTGGAGGGAAGAAGGGCTGGGGCTCTGTGCTACGAGTAGAGCTAAAAAACGCGCTGGATCTATGGGTTGGAGGAGACAGGCAGTCTTCCTGTGTGATCAAAGCAGGAACCTTTATTGTAAAATGACGAAGACTTTAGGCTCTGGAGCCAGACTACCTTTGAGTGGAAGACCTGGTTCTGGCTCTCCCTGGCTGGGTGGACATGAACTTGGGCACAGTAGTAGCTTTATGTCCGTGGGCAGTAAATTCCCACACCAGCCACAGTAAGGGGGAGATTGCTGAGGTTGCATTCTCAGGCCACCCCTGAGAGCACCAGACAGACTTGGAAATGAGGTATCCTGTGAATTGAGGCCCTGTCTACAAGATGACCAAAACCTACACATCCTGGGGCCTGCCATTTTTGCCACCCAGTGAGAGGGGACACTGCATCTAGGGACTGAAAAACGCGGGTCTATCTGGAGCTTTCTGCTGACATGTTGTAACCTGGGCAGGGCTGATTTTAATTAACTTCTTGCTCCCTGCTCTGACAGCCAGGCCTCCTGTTTGGAGCCTGGAGGCTGGCGGTCCCTCCCCTCATAATCCCACCCTGCCCAGGTCAGGCAAAGATTAAGGCTCTAACACTGTTCCCAAGACACACCTTTCATGAACCAGCCCCGGAGAAGTCTACACTTAGTACCGCCTATTGGGGCTCTGGTGTTAAGTGGGAGACAAGATTGACTTCAACAAAGGCTGACTCTATGTACCCAGTAAGTGTTCCTTTCTAGACCCCTAGACAGCCCTAGCATTCCTTTGATCATTTATGCACTTGTTAATGAGCATTTATGCACATTCCTATTTCCTAGTTTTAAAAAATCCAATGCTGCCAATGACCTAGTCTGCTAATTAGTGATTCCTTTCCGAGAACACAATGCCTTGACCCAATTGCAACCCATTAAACCTTCTGGAGACCGGTGGAGGAGGCAGGAAGATCATCCCCCCTTCAATCCCACTACAGAGGCCAGTCCCATGGGGCAGCTGATGTTTTTTTGGAAACATCAATCACTCATCCACCCTAAAATTTTACAGATGGAAATTTTTATTTTATCTTAGTAAAAATGTTTGGGATTCTTTTGCTTGAAAGCAACAGAAATTCAATCTGAACCAGCTTTTGGGGTGGGGGAGATTGTTTTCTATTCCCTCAAGGAAATCAGAAGAGTAATGAATGACAGCGTCACCTTCCCTCCACCTTCTCCCTTTGCCTCCCCTTCCTCTCTGTTCCTGAGCAGAAAGCATGCCCCCTGTCAGCCCCATACTCGTACTTGCCCTCCGTCTAAGCCCCCTTTTCCTCAGTTCAGCTCCTGGATGCCAAGAAAGGACTCTGATTGCCATGCCCTGTGCCAGTCATTGGAGGGGCCCGCCTTCTCCTGTCGTACGGACAACCCCAGTAGTCCCCATGCATTTGAGGTGAGAAGAGAGGGCAGCTTCTAGAAAAAGGGGGGGTGCTACACAGACAAAATACTAAACGTCTGTACTGAGGGTCCCTAGATACCATTCATGCCTTTATTCCACAGGTAAAAACCAGGTCTAAAAAGGCTTCTCACCTTACCTGAGCTCCTCTTCCTCCCAATCTGGCTTCTCATCTTGTGCACTGTCCATTATACCAAGTTCCAGTCTCCTGCTTCCCAGCCTTCCATGGAACATGGCCACCGCAGGCCTGGCGCTCCAGAACGCTCTGCGGTCCTTCTTGTAATTTCCCCATTTGACAAGTGAAGACAGTGGAGTTTAGGGAAATATAGTAATTCATACACAGTCATAGTAATGGTGAGGCAGTGTTCAGGCCTCTGCTTCTTGGGGCCTCCTTCTTCACCCCCGTGCTGCTTGCTGCCAATGGATGTTTGCTCTGCCTCACATCTCCTGTCCCCGTACTGCGTCTGCCAGGGTCCTGGTGAGAAGACAGGCACCAGGCTCATCCCCGGGGCCGCAGCTGGTGGATAACAGCTGTGTTGCCTGGACTTGAGACTGCCTTCTTTAGGGAGGGGATGGGC
The DNA here is from genome assembly GCA_004023965.1 of Spilogale gracilis. NCBI lineage: Eukaryota > Metazoa > Chordata > Mammalia > Carnivora > Mephitidae > Spilogale > Spilogale gracilis. Next base: position 16,208 of record PITA01006054.1, on the reverse strand, counting down.
ACACTGAGAGCTCCTCTGGGACTCCCCCGGGCCTGCGGGTCACTGGGCTCCAGCGATCCAGGATAGGAAGAGAGCCTTCCAGGGTGGCAGGCAAATGCCAGTTAAAAACAGAATGATGATTTTCAACTTGTAAGACTGTCAGAAACTTAACAGCTTGATAATCCCGAGTGCTGAAGTTTTGGGGGATGTCGGACTTGTTACCCTCATACACAGCAGATGTGAGCCGCTTTGCAAGGCAATTAGGCCACATATATTCAAACTTGGGACCCAGTCCCAGCGAAATCGCTGCACCTGTGCTCAGGGGGATGCTTTTGAGAACGTTCGTCACAGTATCGTTAATGAAAATTCGGGCCCTGCTGAAATGATGGCTGATGAGGGAGTGGCTAAGTACAATGAGGAAGAATCGCTCCTAGGACCAATAGATCAAGTGATTGAAGGGCACAAGCTAGATCTAACATATCTGATCAAACCGAAGATATACAGTTGATTCTCATTATTCTCAGAATCATGTTCTATAAAGTCACAGTGAACCCTGAATTTGCAAATCATAACAATCATCCTAAATTCTATTGTTAAGAATTTGAAGTTTTACTCCCTTTATTTTCTACCTAGAAGTAACAAGACATCTAGGTAAGGTACACCATCAATTTCATCAGGAGCTGGATTTTCCTAAGTCCTGGATTAGTAGGATTGTTCTTAGCTTTTGAAACCTCTTTTATTTTAGCTTCATGAAATATATTTCTACATATGGTCATCTTTTTGTTTATGAGAACACTTGCATAACTTGTACCCTGTCTATCATGATGCTGATTAATTTTAAATATGTTGAAATTGAATTACATTGAATAAAGTAATAAACTAAGATGTAAAAAAAATAATGAGCATTTTTAGGAGCTCTAGATAGACTTATGCAAGAATCGATGTATCTGAAAGCCAAAGGACTTCAGAAACTAAATGCAGAGATATTTTAAATCAAGGTTAAATTAAAACATTATGGAAACATGGAACTTAGGAATGCATTTTTTACTCCACAGTACAATATTCTGTATGACACTTTTGCATATTAAAAGATTGCTGTTGGGATTTAGGGTCCTGAAAAACTGTTGACTCTTTACCACGTCTTCATTTTAACTAATAGCTTCTCCTCCAGCCCCATTGCTGGTACTGAAAATCTATACATCAGCCAAAGCCCCCTCCGGTATCAGCAAACTTTCTGACTCCCCAGTGGAGCATCATTCACTGAACCATGAAATGTCCGGTTTTTTCATTTTTGACCTGTTTTTATCAGCAGTTTCAGACGTCAGCCTGGCATCATTTCCTTTGAGCCGTCTGCGGTCCTTTGTCTATATACTGCAGATGGCCTTTATCTGGGACGGTCTTGTCCAGCCAGAGGCTGTAAATCTCCTGGAGGGTAGGGACAGCAGTTTGTTTTCCTTTGGGTCCTGCTTTCTCCTTCACAGCAGGTTCTGGATACGCGTGGGGGAGGAAGCCGAGAAAGCATCATTGCCGTAACTCGCTGTGTCTTCCTTTGCAGCGGTCCACATGTGCAGCGTGCTGGAGCATCGCTGCGCCCACTTCTGCATCAACACCCCTGGCTCGTACGTCTGCAAGTGCAAACAAGGCTACATTCTCAGCTCGGACCAGACGACTTGCAGAAGTAAGATTGCTTTGCTAACGTATCCGTACCGTCCTCCTCCGCTCTCTCTCGGGCCTCTTGAATTCACCTGTGGCCTTTCACCCAACCAAGCCATCGTCTCCCTGAGGAAAAAAGGAGGCTTTATGACTCGTGTATTTTAGGTTGGCCTCACCCCGCCCCGCCCCCCAACACAGTGCCGGGACCCAGAGCCTGGCACATAGTAGGCAAGCAGAGAGAGTTTGGAAGATCCTTGGAGGCACCTTCTTAGAAATAACCTTTTTGAATTCTTGAACTGGTGTCTTTTACTTCCAAACCGTTCTTTGGGGGGAACTGCTAGAGAGCCTTTTCGTTCACTGTCTCGATTAACTGTACCCCGAGGAATTGTTTCTGTATTTTATTCTCTTCTCTGAAGCATTGACTTAGGATGAGTTATTATCATTGGCTGGGAATGATTATTCAACTTCTGTTTTAGAGGTGTGCTGGGACCTCGTAGCTTTGGTGAAGGACACTTTATAGGTCTTTTAAATATAAAAAGGTCAAATAGATAAAATGCAAATAGAACTCACATTCTCTTTTTTTGGCCAAGTCCCCAAACAGACTGACAGGTACTGACATTTGAGCCAGCAAGCCATCATCTGCCTCTTAAAGGAGAGAATTACCTGGGTGCTGAGGGTCCTGCTTATGACTATATATTTTTAAGTTGTAAGTAAAGCCACACTGTGTTCGCCCATAGACAACCGGGCTACCAAACCAGGCTCACTCAAGGAGTGAGGAAGACTGGCCCTTACGGAGGCAAATAAAACTCAGCTAATCTGACACATAATTATTCCACCACATGGTAAGCAATTAAGCATTAATGGAAAGCATTTGCACAAATGGCTGTAATTAGTATCACATTTATAGGGCCAAACCACATTTTCCTGTTTTCCTCTCACTTCATTTTCGGGGTTTAGAGTAGTTGGATAGAGGCCTTCCTGTTCCCCAAGTGAGGTAACATCTGTTTGACTCCTCCAGTTCTGAGGCCTGTGGAAGCCCCGAGCCCTCAGACTCTGTGAACCTCCCAAGCTCTGAGTTCCTTGGCTCCCCTCAGGTCACAGGATCCCAGATTTTTGAGCGCAGCCTGAATCCTTCTGATCTTCTGCTTGAACCTCTTGACCCTTCTTCAGTTTCCACAACAAAAATCTCCCACACCAAATACTCATGGGCTTAACAGAATTCTCTGGAGAGCCAGGGCAGCTCTGGCCTGGTCACCTCACCCATTGCTCAGCAAACAACCTGAACGTCTCTTAGACATCCTTGTACTCTCTTTGTGGGCTCTGCCTGTCCCCTCTCCCAGCCTCTTCAGGAGCTCCCTCTCTCCAAGGACTTTCTCTGAAGAATGCTCAGCCTTTAGGCCCCTGCTTCCAGGGGCTGGCTTAGTCAAGTCAGAGGAATTTTGAGGTGAGCAAATAAAAAAGGAAATGTTCTCCTTTCAGTGTCATGAGCAAAACTTGCCCCGCACCAGGTTCTGTCAGCCCCTGCCTGGACCCACCTCAGGCCCTGAGGCCCCTGGGCCCTCTCCAGTGTGGGTCTGACCTGGGCTCCCTCCCGTTCAGGGCTGTGGGCGCAGAAGCTGCCCGGCTTCAGGCAGACTGACCAGGTGGACGGGCAAGGTGGTCCAGGACAGAGGTGCCCCAGCTCCAGTAACTAAGAACCACTCAGGAAGCTGTGTCCTGGTGTCACCCCCAGGGACGCAGAGTCAATGGGTCTCGGGGGCAGGGAGACAAGAGGCTGCATTTCCCGTAAACTTCTGGCTCACTCAGATTCACCAGCGTCAGGCAGCAACGGGGGCTGGAGGGAAGGGCTCGGAGCTGGGGGTGCTGGGGAGCTGGAGCCAGGGCTCTGCTGTCCCATCTGACCCAGCCCCTCCAGGCACCTGGAAGCAGTTCAACCACACCTGCACTATCAGTACCAGACTTAGCTGAACTGGGACAGTCATAGAGAGCAATTCTCTCTCTCTCTCTCTCTCTCTCTCTCTCTCTAAGATGGTAACTCTTTGGTTTGCTTGTCTGAAATTGTAGACTTCAGATTTCAATTCTGACATGGCTGCAGGTTCGCCTGTCTCTTCCCGAGCTGGTTATTAAAACTCCTTGACTCAACTTCCTCACCCATATAAAATGGGAATGCTGGTGACAAATTCGTGTCTGTCTCATCAGTAAGTCCTTGTTAGCCTGTGGTTTTAGTCTGGCGGACAGTTAAAAGTGGTGCGAGGGGAAGGCTGCGCCATTCCTTGACCTCTGTTTGGGAGCTGCTCACAGGGTTGCGTCCCTGCCAACACGGGGAGAGACTCAGTGGGCCTGGACAGGAATGGGACACAGTGCATTCCATTTCTGAGCCTATAAGATGGGCCAGGCAGCGTGCAAACGACTGGAAATAAAATAGTGAATAAAACAGCCATGTTTGTGCTTCTTGGAGCTCACATTCTGGCATGGGAGTATTTCAAATAAGCAATGTAATTGCAACCATGCAATTGGGGATTGCACCAAAGTGATTACAGCCTGTGCTCAGCTCAGCGTGTGCCGCACACAAGGTCAGGCTGAGCCTGAGTCGGTTCACTTATCGCGTGTTCACCCCATGTCAGGAGCTCTCCTGGTGCTTTATCCGTTTTCTCTCATTTAATTCTGACAATGAGCTCTTAAAGTGGATTTTATCATTCTCCTTTTACAGTTAAGGATAATAAGATACCCCCCCAAAAGAGTTCTGACAATTTACTCAAGGTCATATGACTAGTATTATGACCAAACCAGAATCCAAATCTTGTTATGCAGGACTCCATATTCCTAATTTTTAACCACCATTTGATACTGACCCATGATCCTTGAGGGCCCCCAGATGGCAGCAGGGGAACTCTGCAACCAGAGAAATTCCTCCAACCCCAGAACAGGCAGGTTCCAAGGCTCAGTGATGTCAAGGGAGACTCAGTAGTAATTCACCAAGACTAATGTTCAAATGATTACCATCCCCCCAGGTCCACTCCAACTGCTGTGACACTGTCACTCTACAGAATGATTCAAGAGGACTTCTTAGGCGGCTGCCCTCAGATGTGCAGGCGCACGCACGCGTGTGCGCGCGTGCACACACACACACACACACACACCCCATATCCACTATGGGGTATTTGTACATATCTGTGTGGAGGGAGGAGGCAGACACAGCTAACTCAGGGATTTGGCAAGTAGAAATGGACCTCAGCTGTCAGACTTTTGGCTCCCTTCCCCTGTATAGCCCAAGAATTCTGTTCCTTCCCAGTGTCCCCAGATAGATGATGTTGGCTGTCCCTTCACCTCCTGGGACAAGAAGTTGTTGGGGAATACCTCCATCCCACCTCCAGATAGTGTGGATTAAGTTGAAATCCCACTTTCCATAATTTCCACCTTTGATACCATTTCTGCCAGCTAATGCCCTATACAGAAGGTATATTTCTTTTTCCAAATAAAAAGAGAAAACCCTTTGATTATGGAAGAGTGTTATCACCCCATCCCTCATTAATTTTCTCTTTTTGGGAAAAGCATAAACACATCTTTAGCAGGATTTGGGGTCTCTTCACTATCCAAAATAATCCTCTTCCAGACACTAGCTGGTCAGTGTCTCAAAATGTGCCCTTGCATTCAAAGACTAGATCAGGCCTATTAAATAAATATTACCCTCAAAGTTTTGCTCATATGAGCAATTTGGAATGTACTGGAAGTCAACATTGTGGATTCTTCTGTACTCCAAAAAGTCTTCCCTACCCAATACCATTAAATGAAATATATGTAAAAGAGTTAGCATAGTACCTAGCCCATAGGGCTCAATAGAAGTTTATGTCCTTGGGGTGCCTGGGTGTCTCAGTCGGTTAAGCATCTGCTTTTGGCTCAGGTCATGATCCCAGAGTCCTGGAATCGAGTCCTGCATCGGGCTCCCTGCTCAGTGGAGAGCTTGCTTCTCCCTCTCCCTCTGCAGCTCCCCCTGCTTCTGTTTGCTCTCCCTCTGTCTGTCAAGTAAATAGATAAAATCTTTTAAAAATTAAAAAAAGAAGTTTATATCCTTCCTTCTCCCCATTTAAAAAAAAAATGGGAAAAACTCTTATGAAGTATACCTGTCTTCACATTTTTGTTTTCCCCTACCATCCCCCTCCCTTTGAATTCCTTTCCCACTAATAAGGAAGAACTTTATCTTCTTTCCTTTTCTTTACTTATGTTTTTAAATAAGGAATTTTCTCTCCCTTCTTGAATATTTAATCTATCTAGAAAAACATTGAAAATGCAACATTTAGAAAATTTCACTTGGCAAAAAAATGTAAACTTTCTTATCCAGCTTTCTCATTTTTTCTCTTTCTCAAGAACCATACCAAATTCATTTTATTGCTTTCATGCTTCAGATATGTTCCTGACATTATTTTTTCCAAGCTACACAAATGATTTAGTAGCTTTTATTTTACACTTTAATCAAGGGGCATGGTCCAGAAAAAACAGTCATATTGTTAAAGAAAAGAAAATCATAACCAGCATCCCTCATGAATTTAGATGCAGTGATTCTTAAAGACTCAGGAAATAGAATCCATAGTCATGTACTCTAATCAAGACCAAACGAGATTTATCCCAAGGATGCAAGTTTGCTTTAACATAATCCACCACATCAACAGATTTAAAAAAATGAAAAAACATATACTCATTTCAGTAGATGCAGAAAAAAGGTATTGAACAATACCCAACAGTCATTCCTGATGAAAACTCTCAGCAAACTAGCAATAAAAGGGAAATGTCTCTACCTGATGAGAGGTATATGTGAAAAAACCTACAGTTAACATCATACTCAAGAATGAAAGATAAATGTTTTCCTCCTAAGAGAAGGCACAGGACAGTATGTCCATTCTTACCATTTCTCAACATTGTACTGGAGGGTCTAACATAAAATAATAAAATGAAAAGAAATTAAAAAGTCATACAGATTGGAAAAAAAGTAAAATTGTCTTTATTCACAGACTATGTGATTCCTTCTGGTGGAATCTTTAAAAAAGCTACTAAAGTTAATAAATGAACCTAAGGTTGTAGGATACAAAGTCAATATACAAAATTACTTGATTGTATTTTTTTTAAGATTTTATATATTTATTTGATAGAGAAAGAGCACAAGTAGGCAGAGCGGCAGGGAGAGGGAGAAGCAGGATCTCCACTGAGCTAGGAGCCGGATGTGGGGCTCGATCCCAGGACCCTGGGGGGATCACGGCCTGAGCCGTAGGCAGCCACCTAATCGACTAAGCCATCTTAGGTGCCCCACTTGATTGTTTTTACATACTGGCAAGAAAAATCAGAAATTGAAATACAGGGGTGCCTGCGTGACTTAGTCACTTATGCGTCTGACTCTTGATCTCAGCTCAGATCTTGACCTCAGGTTGTGAGTCAAAGCCCTGGATTGGGCTCCATGGTCGGTAAAGGAGCTACTTCTAAAAACAGAAAAGAAAAGAAAAAGAAATTGAAATGCCATTTATAATAGCATTGGAAATATGTATTTTTAGGGATAAAGTTGACAAAAGTGTGCATGATCTGTACACTGAAAAGTACAAAAGATTTCTGCAATAAATTCAGAAGACCTAAGTAAATTGGGAGATAGACCATATCATGGAATGGAAGCCTTACTATGGCTAAGATGTCAATTCTTTCCAAATTGATCTATAGATTCAAAGAAATACTTATCAAAATCCTAGCAGATATTTTTAGATAGAAACTGACAATCTGATTCCAAAATATATATGTGAAAATGCAAAAAAAAAAAAAACCCACAAAACCTGTGAAAGTCAAATACAGTTGACTCTCGTTATTCATGATGGTTGTAAGCCTCTGTGAACATAGGACTAGCAATTACTAGATCATTGCTCCTGGAAGAAATACAGGGTTAGATTCTTGTGAGCTTCTGGCCACATCGTTAATGAGTATGTAGCCTTGTTTTATGTTTCTATTTAAAGACACCTTATTGAGTATATATTGTTGATTTGGTTAATATTGGACTCATAGCTATTACATTACTCATGACTGAATGAAGATCATCTAATATACATCTGTTCTTCATGAGGCACATCACAACCTTCTTGCATTTAGGAACACTGGACAGCCCTACACACTGCTCTTGAAAGCCATTTTAAACAGTGAAATCACCGAAAAAAAAACACAAAAGGCCAAAAAATCCCCACAAAAAAACATGGCACTAAGTAGAACACAAAAAGGATGCTTGTTGGCAGTAGGAACAAGAACAGGAAGGCAAAGCATTGCCTTTTTTTTTTTTTTAAGATTTTATTTATTTATTTGACAGAGAGAAACACAGCTAGAGAGGGAACACAAGCAGGGGGAGTGAGAGAGGGAGAGGCAAGCTTCCAGCCTAGCGGGGAGCCCAATGCGGGACTAGATCCCGGGACTCCGGGATCATGACCTGAGCTGAAAGCAGATGCTTAACAACTGAGCCACCCAGGCGCCCCAGCATTGCCTTTTTTTACCTTAACTGGGAATGTGTGCGTTGGGGGACTCGAATTTTTTCATCATTCTGTGCATGAAAGGCCATGAAAATATCATAAATATTGATTTGGGGTACAAGTAAATTTTAGAAAGTAGGTGAATTTGCAAGTATGGAATCTGCAAATAATGAGATCAATGAAAACTCCGAAAAAAAGAAATAAAGTTGGGGAGTTTAGATTATCTGATTTCGAGAGAACCAAGGTGCCCTTCAATAGACGAATGGATAAAGAAAATATGTACCATATATACAATGGAATATTATGCCTCCATCAGAAAGGATGAATACCCAACTTTTATAGCAACATGGACCAGACTGGAGATTATGCTGAGGGAAATAAGCCAAGAAGAGAAAGTCAAATATCATATGGTTTCACTTGTGGAGCATAAGGAGTAACATGGAGGACAGTAGGAGAAGGAAAGGAAATGTGAATTGGGGTAAATCAGGGAGGGAGATGAAACATGAGAGACTTTGGACTCAGAAACAAACTGAAGGTCTTGGAAGGGCACGGGGTGGGGGACAGGTAGCCTAGTGGTGGGTACTGAGGGCATGTATTGCATGGAACTCTGGGTGTGGGGCATAAACAATGAATCTTGAAACACTGAAAAAATAAAATAAAGTATTAAAAAAAGATTATCTGATTTCAAGACTAATTACAAAACAGTGTGTATTGGTAGACATCAGTGGACTAGAATACATAGTCTAAGAATAGACCCATGCACATATGGTGAACTGATATTTGAGAAAAGTGCCAAAGCAATTCATAAGGAAAGAATAATGTCATCAACAAATGGTGCTACAATTGGATTACCATTTGCAAAAAAATGGACCTTGACCCTTACTTCATACCATATACCAAGATAAATTCAAAACTCACTTTAAATCTAAACATAAAGGGTGCCTGGGTGGCTCAGTTGGTTAAGCGACTGCCTTCAGCTCAGGTCATGATCCTGGAGACCCAGGATCGAGCCCCACATTGGGCTTCCTGTTCGGCGGGAAGCCTGCTTCTCCCTCTCTCAGTCCCTCTGCTTGTGGTCCCTCTCTGGCTGTGTTTCTCTCTGTCAAATAAATAAATAAAATCTTTAAAAAAATAAATCTAAATGTAAGAGTGGAAACAATTAAATAGTCTATGTATGTGAAAATGTGGGAAAAATTTTTTCATGACCCTGGGTTTGGCAAAGGTTTTTTTTCTTTTTAAGATTTTATTTATTTATTTGACAGAGAGAGAGATCACAAGTAGGCAGAGAGGCAGGCAGAGAGAGAGGAGGAAGCAGGCTCCCCGCTGAGCAGAGAGCCCAATGTAGCCTCAATCCCAGGACCCTGAGATCATGACCTGAGCTGAAGGCAGAGGCTTCAACCCACTGAGCCACCCAGTTGCCCGCAAAGATTTTTTAAAGTAGAATACAGAACACAAAAGAAAAACTCAGTAAGTTGAACTTCATCAAAATTAAAACATTTGGGGGCGCCTAGGTGGCTCAATTGGTTGAGTGTCTGAATCTTGATTTCTGCTCGGGTCCTGATCTCGGTAGTTAGGGGATCGAGCCCCTGGCATCGGCTGCATGCTCAGTGTGGAGTCTGCTTGTCCCTCCCTCTCTCCTTTACCCTTTCCCTCTGCTTGTGTTCTTTCTCTCTCTAAAATAAATAAATAAAATCTTTAAAAAAATGAAAACATTTGTACTTCAAAATACACTACCACCAAAATGAAAAGGTGAGCCAGAGACTGGGATAAAATATCTGCAAAACATACATCCAGCAAGAGACCTTAGACTATATAAAGAATTCTTAGAACTCGATAATAGGAAAATCAACAACCCAGTGAAAATGGGCGAAAGATCTGAACAAACACTAAACCAGAGAAAACATATGGATGGCACAGCAGCCTGTGAAGAGATATTCAACATTATTAGTGACTAGGGAGATACGAATTAAAGCCACAGTGAGATACCACCATACCTCTAAGGGATTGGATAAAATTTAAAATATTGACCGTAATACATGTTAGCAAAGTTGGCAACAGGAACTGTCATTGTTCCTGGCAAGGATGTAAAATGGTTCACCCTCTTCGGAAAACAGATTAGCGGTTTTCTACAAATTTAAATATGTACCTACCGTATGACCCAGCCATTCAATATTTACGTATTTACCCCAAAGTATGTAAAGTTTATGTCCAAAGATTTTTTTAAAAGATTTTATTTACTTATTTAGGAGAGAGCGAGTGTGTGTGTGTGCAAGCAGGGGGAGGAGAGAGAGAGAGAGGGAGAGAGAATCTCAGGCAGAGTCTACACTGAGCATGGAGCCCGAGGCGGGGCTTGATCTCACAGCCCTGAGATCATGACCTGAGTTGAAACCAAGAATCTGATGTTTGACTGAGCCGCCCACATGCCCGTATGTCCAAACAAAGATTTGAACACGAATGTTCACAGCAGCTTTACTTGTAGGAGTCGCAAACTGGAAACAACCCAAATATCTATCAATAGGTAAACAGGTAACAAAGTGTGATATAGACATACAGTGTAATACTACTAGGCAGTGAAGAGAATGAACTTTTTTTTTTTGAGAATGAACTATTGACACAAGCAGCACACTAGATGAATTTCAAAATAACCATGTTGGATAAAAGAGGACAAACGAATCAAAGTACATAGTGTATGATTCCATTTATAGAAAATTTTAGAAAATAACAAGTAATCTATGTGACACAGAGCAGATTCATGGCTGCCTGGGGATGGGGCCGGCAGTGGCGGGGAAGCAGGCAGAGGGATTACCAAGGGGCATGAGGAAACTTTGAGGGTTTGGGGGTGATGGATATGTTCAGTATCTTGATTGTGCTGATCATGTTGACATGACAAATTTATCAAATTGCATAATTTGAATATTGCTGTTTATTGTATGCCATTTACAACTCAGTAAGGCTAATACAGAGAGAGAAAGTCAGAACAAGGTGGTTTGGGAAGGTAAGTGATGCTGTGACAAAGGCTACAAGATAAGAGATTGGAGAAAGATCATGGAACAATCAGGGAAGGCGTTGTGCAGGAGGGGGTTCTTCTAATAAGTCTAAGAGAAACACAGGGCTAGCAGCCTTTAGGGTGCTAATTAGAGCAGACTGCCTTCTGGAACAGTTTGTTTGGGGCATTACCGGGCACCGAGGGACGGAATGTAAGCCCGAAACAATTATGGAGCGATTTGATTCTCAAGTTGAGTCCCAGCAGCGTTCTTTGGTGGGTAGAGGGGGCTGGACACGGGGTCGTCAAAGGTAAAACCACATTTTAGTAAATTGACTTTAGCAGTGATGTATTCATGGGATTCAAATTGGTAGAAAGTGGGTGGAGAAGTACTGTCCATCCACTCATTCGTCCATTCATCCAACACTTACTGGTTCTTTCTAGGCATTCTTACAGGGCGGTAGGAGAAAAATGAGGCTTTCTCTTTTATGTTTGAGACCCAGGAAACACTTAGATCTTGGTTTCCCTTCTGCTCCGCACCTGTGGAGCCGAAGATGAAAGAGGCAATCAGTTTACGATTCTGATCAGCTCAGTTGGTTCAGTGCATGCTTTTTCATGCCCACAGAATTAACTAGGAGACCACAGCAATGAGCTGCACGCTGGGGAGAAGTTTATGACATAAGCTGGATGTGGTGGTTGGGGGATAGTAGCAGAATTTAAAACGACAGCTAGCTGCAGAAAGGAAACCTGGTTTTGAGGCAAAACTAGTGAGTCTGGGAAGCAGCCCACCCAAGTGGTTGGATGAAGCTGGAAATGTGGCATTAGAGTTCAAGGAAAATCCCAGGGTAGTAATTGACCTGGATAAAATCTTGGAGGGAGAGAGGGAGCGTGGAAAGAGGTGGTCAGGGTCGGAGCTTCAGGGCTGCCCACGGTGAGAGCAAGGAGCAAGGGGAGAAGGGCAAGCAGGCTACCTCCACAGCCAGTGAGCCTGCCGCTCCTCAAGCAACCGCATGGCCCCAGGTGCTGCTAGGACCACCCTGAGCGGAGTGAATGTGGTCATGGGGCCTCCCCTCCACCCCTGGCAGCCGGGTCCCGGAACGTGGAGATGGTAACGTGCAGCCTGCTCATCTGCTGGTTCAGCCAGGCCGCAGGGTTTTTATGAAAAAAGAAGAGAAGAAAAGAAAAGAAAGGAATCCGGGGCTGGGTGGCATTCTCATGGGAGAACTGTCCTGTCTGGATACGAGTGAAGACAAGACAAGAATCACCACTGGTCAAAGGAAAGTGAGTTTGAGGCTCTTGCAGCCTCTTCTCTGCATTCCTGGTTTCAGGAGTGCCCAGACGAGTGGTTCCCAAAGTGGCCCTCCAGACAGGCAGCCTCAGCTTAGCAGGGGAACTGGCTGGAAATGCAACACCTACCCCCTGGTGGGACCATGGTGCTCCCAAACTGGGGACTCTGCGGTGGGACCTAGGAGTGTGTGTTTTAAGAAGCCCTCCAGTGAATCCTGATGTAAGCTCAAGTCTGGAAACCACTGCCCGTAGCCTTCTCCTTGAGAGACTCCACTCCATAGGGAGCTTATATGAAGAATGGGATGGTGCGTGGGCTGCTTGGAAATTGCAGAGTGCTCTCGAAGCCCGAGGCATTACTGGGCCTGTTTATTCCGATGCACCTCACTGGGTCAGATTTACTCATGTTTTAAGGCTTTATGGGGAGGTAGGGGGGGAGTCTTCCCCCTTTTCCTTTCTCAGAATCAAAATCTTGCGAGTGACTAGGAGAATGGATTGGCAAGGAATGTAGCAGTTGGGGAGAGAAGGACTGGAGGCACAGCTGGGGTTTGCCTGAAAGGACAGGTTTGTTTTTCTCAGTGACATTGGGTTTGTTTCGTTTCTTCCAGCATTAGAAGCACAAGGCTGATGACTCACATTTGCTGTTGAGAGTCTTTAAATCCCTAAACTGCAGCTGTCAAAATAAGATTAGTGCTTTCAGGCACCATGAAAGGGGGATGGTCCCCAAAACGCAGGCTTGAGTTTGTGGAGGCCTGATTCTAGAAGGGCTTTCCACACTGGTGCAGGCGGAAACCCCATTGTTTCCCACTTGAGTGAAATAACAGCCCTAATAATACATTTCTCTTCACTCTTGCTAGAATGGATAACTTCTGATTTCTACATCTCAGGCAAAATGACAGCAGGAGCCGTTAGAAAAAGTGGAACGTGTTTTTAAAGGTGTTCATTTTGCTCTAACTCCAAAGGATGGATTAAACTCGGTGGGAACAGCACGCAGCACGGCTTGTGGAAAACTCTGAAAAGCCAGTAAAAACCCCTTTGATTTTGTCTGGCATAATGTCAGCTACGGCAGCCCTAGCCCTTGTCCCGTGCTCCTCGTTCGGCAGAACCAGATGGAGGTTTTCCAAGTTCTCCGGCCGAGGAGGCTCAGCGCCAGGGTTTCGAGATCATAAATGAAGGAAGGTATTTAAATCTAGGATGCATTCGAGCCTTAGGGCAAACACTAGGAATGGATTTGAGCACAGCTCTGGGGCTCTGAGTTATCAAATCCTCACTGATTTATTTCACCTGGGAAGACTGAGCAGCTGCAGTTAATATCCCGCCCTGTAATTCACAAGGAACTAAAATCAGGTAAATTCTGCTGTCAGCTCTGTGCTGATTGCCTTCTGGCAAGGCATGGCTTGTGTTTGGTGAGATCTTTTGTTATAAAATTCAAAATTGTCTACTTTGCTTATCAGATTAATTCAGTAGAGAGTTCACAAAGCAAAACTTAGTCAAGGATATGTTGACGTTATTTAAAGAAATCTGACTCTATGCCGTGCTTTTTCATTGGCATCCAGAAAGTGACACTATATTGTAATGGTGATGTAGGCAAAACTTGCTTGGGGCGCACCTCTACTGCTTGCTGAACTGGACCTGTACCTCCACCTCCTAGACCTTTCTTTACCCCAGTCTATGGAAGCAGGAGGCTTGCATTTGCTGAGTACCTACTGTCTGCCAGGCGCTTAACTCCTGTCATTATCTCAGTTAGCCCTGAAGTGTTTTCTCCACTTAAGTATTTAACTTCTAGGAAAATCAGATCTCACAGAAATCACTCATGTGACTTTCCCTCAAGTCAGCTAGCAGAAGCCAGGTCTGGCTGCGAAGACGATCGTTTTTTCACTCTGATTGTCTCACTCCCATCTGTCTAAAGACAAATAATTGGCCTTTATCTCCTTTCTGCAAGGTTCAATTCCCTGGCTCCTTACTTTTTCATATTACCTCCCTCAAGTCTTTGTATAAAAGAATCTTTTTAGTGAGACCACCTTCTGACTACAGCATATGAAACAGAATTTCCCTTCCTTCCACACTCCCAATTCCCTTTTCCTGCTAATTTTTTTCTGCAGCGCTTATAAGATCTAACATGGGGGTGCCTGGGTGGCTCAGTAGGTTAAGCAGCTGCCTTCGGGTCAGGTCATGATCCCGGGGTTCTAGGATTGAGCTCTGCATCGGGCTCTCTGCTCAGCAAGGAGCTCCCTGCTTCTCCCTCTCTGTCTCCCTTCTGTTCCCCGTGCTGTGTGCTCTCTCTCTCTCTCTCTCTCTCTCTCTCTCTCTCTCTCTCTCTGTCAAATAAATAAATATAATCTCAAACAAAAAAGAGAGATCTAACATAACCTATGGTTTACCTGTTTATTTTATGTCTGGCGCCTATTAGCGGTGTGCTGGTAAATGTTTAAACAGCCAGATCTCCAGCAAGAAGCGCCCTGGCTGGTAAGGTTCGTGGATTCCTACAGTGTAAGTTCTGCCAGCGTGGCCGATTTCACGCCCCCACCTGACCTTGCTGAATGCAGGATAGGGCAGAGACAGGCACAGCCTATCATGTGCGTCCCTAGGAGCTGGCCCCCACACACAACTGGCTCTCCACTTAAGTATCAGCTTCATGGTGATAGACATCAATAGATAGATTTTTTAAAAAATCTATTTTATTTACTGTTATTTTCCCAGTACTTTGATAAATGGATGAATGAATGAATTTGGTCATTCAAATGTATTTTCAATATATATATATATTTTTTTAATTAAAAATTTAAAAATGCCCCACATCATGGGGGATATTTGAGCTAGAGTACTGAGCAAATCGAGCCCAGCCTCTTATGGGAGGGAAAATAGACATTTAATAATCGTAAATGAAGTGTTCAGTTATGGTTGTGGTAAGGCAGACCGTGAGAGAGAACTTGATCTCTAACGGGGAGCAGTCAGGTAAGAGCTGCCTGAGAACTCTAGGCTGGGGGGGCGGTCAAGTTCAATCAACGTAGGTCACCGCACACCTGCTGTGTGAGACTTGTGGTATTGTCCAGGTGTCCTGAGGAACGCCAGGACTGAGCCTGTCCCTCTCCGAGTTTCCAGCCTAGCTAAGAGTGATAGGGAGAAATCCCCAACAACCCTGTGTAGCATGCACACGGGCTCATTCTGTCATTGCTAAGTCCTTACTGAGCACCAACAGCATGCCAGGCTCCATGCTAGGTACCAGGGGGGTAGCAGAAACAGCAAGGCAGCCAATTTGCTAGCTGTCATGACAATATTGGTGTCTGCTGCTGGGGGTTGGCTGCCAGATGTCACCGTACTCTGAGCCTTTGCTGGTACGGGGACACTTCTGGCTGGGGACAAGGAGAGGCACAGGAAACTCAGGAAGAGTTTTGATCCCATCACCCTCATCCTGCCAGATTCCCATTTCTGATGGAGGAGAGGATTTTTAGGACTCTAGCAACATCCCTACTGGGAGACAGGGAGTATGGGTTTCTGGCTCTGTACTTTCAGCAGATGAACACTAATGGAACACCAACTACATGCATGAGAACATTGTGCTAGGCTCTGGCAAATCATGAGTAAGATTAGCTCACGTTTCAGTGGGGCAGACAGACACAATCAGGTCTTTCCAGAACCACTGGATAATTGTGTGAGTGCTGGAGTGGAGTCCGGAAGAAGGAGCCTTTAAGCCCAGCCACCCAGGAGAGGTCTTCCTGGAAGAGGTGCCATGGGACGGAAGTCGTGAGCCATGAGTGGGGGTCACCAGGTAGAGGAGGCTTGGAGGGATAATGGGAACTTGGAATTCAGTGCTTCTCCCA